>ML816083.1:63372-73882 GCA_009831015.1 Picea engelmannii | reverse complement strand
TAATTTAATTACTAACCTACTAACCTAAATTACTAATTATTAATCGTTAACAATGTTCAGTAATACTTATTAACATATTGTTTTTCATTTACCCTAAGCTTGTCTAACATTAATTTTGTGCAGGAATGATTGACATACGAGATGTGGCGAATAAGATGAATTCGAAATAGGAGTGAATGGTGCAAAAGGGAATGAAGTATTGGGTAAAATGGATTGCGAGAGAGGAAACATTATCTGAGGAAGCCAACAAGACAAGAGCATTCTTGGAAATAATTTGCACGATAAAATATTATTTACAACATCTCAAATATAACAATCCTTAGCTATAATCAAGTGACCCTAGAAAAAATTATAGGACCCGAACATAGGCTCCACTTGGGGATGGTATTCTCCCTATGAGGTGACAAGAATACTGTAGAATAAGTAGCCTTGTTCATTGGGATGATCCCAACACCTGCAACTTGCTCTGTCATGAAACCTCTGTGACTGAAAATCTTGAAATTGAGATCCAAATCATTTTGAAAAATGAAATCTGAAACTAAAACTAGAAATAATTCTTGAAAAAATGCTCAGGACACTGATCTTATTTGCACAATGCTACCTACCCTACACTGCTGAAAATCATGTTGAATCAAATAATAAAAAAATTCCAATGAATCCGGTCAAGTAGCTACTGAAACAAGTGGAATGCTTGACTTCTTGTTAGCAAAATCAAAAGGATAGCTCGACTTTCTGTCCAGAAAATAAAAGCTGTAAAGTGTAATGACAACTATTGAAAATGTGATTGATCATTTAAGATGAAAAAATCCTCCATGTAGTCTGCTACATTATCAATAAATGCATGATTAATTACTTTGTATTCCAATCCTTTAATGACCAGTTGATCATGGATGATTTCATGATCAACTGTATCTTCAAGGTTAAACCTTGATTCAAACTCTATAGTTTCAGTCTTGTACTTGAAAGCATAATCCTCATCAATTTTCAAATCAAAATGTATTACAATTTCTTCTTGTTTTGGGGGAGAAATATGTTCCAAGAATTGTTTAGGATCTTGGAAATTATATGACTGAATCCGAGAATTCAAAATTTCAATATACTTCTCAAATCTTTCAACAACTAACTCAAGAAAATAAATTTTACCCTTAGAAGAAAATTTTCTTGATTTCAAACAATGAAACAACGTTGTTGAAAAACTTTCATTGATTGAAAAATTTGCTAAATTATCCCTGAATTCCTTTAAAACTTCACAATATAGAGGATTTGTCATGTACCCATTCATGTTGTTTTGCAAGAAATTTGATCAACATGTATTGGAGTTGCCATGAATGATCTAAAATATGGATTCGTTGATAGTTGAGTCACCTTGAAAACTTTGAAGCACTGGATACTTTGAACATGGAGTCTCCAAGTGAATAATTCAAACCTTCTTGAGTCTGATCACTATTCACCATCAGTAATCAGATCTAGAACTTGATACACTTTTATGAGAAATATCCCGGGTATGGTCACCAAAATGTTAGCACTCTATAATTTCTCAGGCTAAGGAAGAAGTTGACAGAGGTAACCACAAAACTACATTGGATTCTAGGATCTAGCCCTCCTAGACTCAATGAAGGATCTCTCTGTAAGATTTAGCTTTATTTGTTGGGAATTTTAGGCTATTTATTATAGTACAGGGTTTGGTTTTTAAATTTTTTGGTTGGAACAACAAGGGAGGTGTTGGATCATGTTTTCATTGATGCCAATGGTTTGATTGAGTGATTTCATTGATTTATGTCAAGAGGAGATTGTTGGATCATGTCGTCATTGATGCCAATGGTTTGATGGATTGATTTCAGTGATTGATGTCAATCGATTGATTGATTGATTGATTGATGATTGATGTAATGTAATATTTATTGTCCTTGATGAGAATGCATAGATGAAGATGGATCAATGAGTTGTCATTGATATGATGAAGATGGATCAATGATTTTTCATTGAAATGATGAAGATGGGTCAATGATTTGTCATTGATACATGATGAACATGGATCGATGCAGTTTCATTGGTATATGATTCATTGTTGGAAAAATGTATAGATGACTCATTAATGTATTATCATGATTTATAAGGTGCACAAATGGATGAACTCCAAAGTGGTCCCCTTATGGTGAAAGCCCTCATGGGAAGACGCTTTGTGGATTGAGTTATCCTAGAAGAATGATTGGAGGACCCATGCTTGTATGAGGAATAATGAGATCAATATCAATGAAGTTGTTGGTGAAACTATCCTAGATGGATGGTGCATATCATACCATTTCCGACGGTATCTTGAATGTCACATAACTCCTCATGGTTTGATAGTTATGGCCTTATGAAGTTGGAGGACCCCCATATTAAGGCTTGAATTCCCCAACGTCAAAGAATTCAAAGTGAACTAAAAGAAGAAATCATTATTTAAATGATAAAGTAAAGTGACAAAGTCAAGGTGAATTATTTAAATAATAAAGAGAAGTGACAAAATCAAGAAATATTATTTAAATGATGAAGTAAGGTGATGAAATCAAGAAGGAATATTTAAATGATAAAGTATTGAAGAATTTTATATTTATGGAAAGTGGTTAAACCTAAAATAAGGAAAAGAGGTTAAGTGACCTAGAAATGAGTCAAGTGTCCTAGAAGATAAAAGTATATATAAGAAGCTAGGATGTCTTGTGAAATGCACATTTCGAGAGAATCCTTTTGTTGATTAAGAAGAGCTTTTTGTGAGAATATATTTTGGAGTATTGATGGAGAGTTTCATGTGAGAGCATCTTGTGAGAGAATATTTGGTGTGGATCTATTGAGCATCATTGAATATATATTATGAGAAAGAGAGAGAGGGGAGGATCTCATGGATGCCTCAAAGTTTCAACAATATCAGAGATTTTGACGAAAAAAGTCTCGAAGCTTCAAAAACCTTAGTTTATGAGGTGTACGCGGGCTGCAATGGGCTAGGGTGTGTACATACGTGGGATGTATGAGGAAAAGTCACGTACAGTGGATACAATCATGGATATTTGTGTTTGAGATGATGGCAAGCTATTTAAGACTGAAGCAGGTTTCAGATCTGCATTCTGTGGGCTCAGATATGTCACTGAGACACTCGTATGGTTACATTTTTTGTCTTGATGGATAGTATTGCTTATTGTGTTGTGAATTCTTAGGGAATTCTTGGTATGGTTGGTGTGATGTGATTTATGTTTGTTTATGGAGTGAGAAGTACTCTTGCGATTCAGTGGGGATATGATTGCTATGGTATGCTATTTGCTTATGCATGATTGAATTAGCATTCATACTAGTTGGTTGTGGAGCATTAGTAAGATATTGGATATCTTGGATGTGTTATGATTGGATGGTGGTCAGATTGGATAGTGAGAGACAGAAGAGAATGATAAATTGGTTGCAGAGGATCTAAGATGTTCTTGAAAGATAAACCCTAATATATCAGAAGGTATATGAAGGTTGTTGGCATGTTTTACAGGCAGCGTATGCTTGTCATTGATGGCAAGTACAACAACGATGATGGCTTGAGTACAAGAGCATGATCAAAAATGCAGTGGTAATGGGGAGGAGCAGAAATAGTGATCATTGGATCAACAATTCAGAATTCCCGATGGCTGTCAGATCTCAATGTAGACAAGAGGAGCGCACATATATGGAGGATAGATCTCGGGCGTTAGATCTGATCACAAGGTCCAACCACCGTTGGATCCAAGAGAGCCTATACGTTCTTTAAAGTGCTAGGAGAAGTGGGCTTACAAAATCCTAAAAGAAGGAGGACCGTCCATCTTTGGGAAGGACACATGGATATAGACCATCATTTCGCTGACTGGAAAGTCAACGGTATGAAATGCTCCAACCTTTCACCTCTCGAACTCGTGATATGTGATATTGTGAAATAATCTCAACCGTTAGATCGAGGACAAATATGGACCGTTGATTAGGCTCAACAAAGGCTCGTGGAGTTGCGAAGTCTTGATAAAATCTTGACCGTTAATCCAAGAGGGACGCATGGCAGAATATCAGAGCATGTCAAACACTCCATTTCGGAGTTTCGCGGATCGAGAGTTGGAGATGTCGAAGAATATTAACCACAGGAATGCTGAAATCGTGAAATGCAAAATCGTGAAATGATCTGAGCCGTCAGATCAAGGTCTGATCTAAGCCGTTAGATAAAGGTCTGATCTGGACCATTGATCCCACTCCATTTCAGAGTTTCGTGGATCGAGAGTTGGAGATGTCAAAGAATATTAACCACAGGAATCTTGAAATCGTGATATGAGAAATTGCGATTTAATCGCAGCCGTCAGATCAAGATGTGATCTGGACCGTTGATCCGACTCCATTTCAGAGCTTCACAGATCGAAACTTTGAAGTGAAAAGAACATTGAACATCAAGAATGTCGAAATTGCAAAATGAAAAATCGCGAAATGATCTGAGCCGTCAGATCAAGTGTTGATTGGGACTGTTGATCCCACACCATTTCGGGGTTTCGGGGATCACGACTTGGAGATTCAAGATGCCTCATCTCTAGATTCATGAAATGTGAAATTGTGAAAGCGCTTTATGCATAATGTTGTGGTCACAGCCCTTGGTCACATCAACGAGAGATGGAGGAAAGAGCTAGAGCAACCAAGCTCCATTTTGGGGATCACGACTGGGAGTGTTGAGACACGTGTTCACACGAATGTCGAATTACCGAATGCCGAAATGATGAAATGAATGAAAGATCCCATGGAACCAATCCAACGGTGCAGGTGAATTTGAACAAGATCGGAGGGCTACTGTAGCACGACATAGTGTAACTGTCAGAAACCACTGATGGTTTCTGCCAGAGGACTCGAAGACACTTTGGGGTGATTGACAGAGGAGGTGAAGAGTCTCTGGGAATATTCAAGAGGGATGAAGATGGTCATGGAGGCGATTGACAGTTGGATGAGCATTGAGACCTGTAACTGGAACATAGAAGGTGAGCTCGACTGTCATAGAAAAGACAAAGAGTCTCAAACTGCCAGAGAGGCTGAGGAATCTCAGTATAACATACAGTGATGTTGAACGAGTGGAAAATGACCAGAGAAGTTGAAGAGTCACGATGATGATGAGACAGAGCACTCGAGTTGTGGAGGAATTTGGTGTGGAGTGAGCATGTACAGGCATTACGAATATTGCATGCACAAAGACAACATAGACTATAAGAATGTAGAACAAAGAAGAGAGATGTTGTTGTCATTGTGTAGGAGAATTTAGGTGTGTACAAGGAGGCAGAGTGAAGGAGTAGAAATGTACATTCAAGGAATGGTGCATTGAAGGGATATGGCGCATAGAGCATAAAAGGCAGAAGAACAGAAAGTGCTAGAGGTGTGCAGAAGACATTGATGCAGACAAGGCAGAGCAGTGTAACAAAACAACGACAAGTTTGGTAAGCCATTGAATAATTTTATATCGCTGTAATAAGTTTTAGTAACAAAGAATTTATAGTTCAGGGTGGTTGGGAGGTGATAGGGAGGACTAGTGTCCTTGGAGGTTCAAGTGGTTTCTTGAACACAGGGAGTTGGTGCTTCCTTCTAGTGGGTGCTAGAGAAATCAGGGAGTTGGTGCTTCCTTCTAGTAGGTGCTAGAGAAAACGGAGAGTTGGTGATCTCAGCAAGTAGCAGCTTGCAAAACTGAGGTTGTAGCCTCATTGTGAGTTGGTGCTCATATGTATGATGATGTAAATAATGTAAATATTACTTATCATATAAAGGAAAAAGAGGTTTTTACCCTGTATGGGTTTCCTCGAAAAATATATGTCTCTGTGTTTCTCATATATGTAACTAATGTTGAATGTGTCAACGTTTATTCCCTTGCATGATTGTCATCATCATTGAGTGCCTTGTAAAGTTTTTAAAAGAATCATAATTGTTTAAGCATGGTAACAACTGATTCACCCCCCCCCCTCTCAGTTGTCCAACATTTGGTATTAGAGCAGGCCCCCTGTATCTAAGGGTAGATCCTAGAGCTTAAACATGTCAAACCATGAAGGAAATTCAACCAATAAGGCCCCTCTATTCAATGGAACAAACTTTGCCTTCTGGAAAGTTAGAATGAGAACTTACATAATGGCTTTAGGTGCAGATGTCTGGGATGTGGTAGATACTAGTTATGTAAAGCCAGTTGTGCTAGCTAGTAAGGATGACAAACTATAATTTACCTTCAACGTTAAGGCTATGAATGCTATCTTGAGTGGGCTTGCAGAAGTAGAATTTGTAAAAGTTATGCACATAGGAACTGCCAAAGAAATGTGGGACAAACTCATTAGCAGTTATGAGGGTAATGAGAAGGTAAAGGATGCAAAGCTTCAAACCTACAGAATACAGTTTGAACAACTGAAGATGAAGGAAGATGAAACTGTTGGAAAATACTTTCTGAGAGTATAAGAAATGGTAAATGCAATGAAGGCACTTGGTGAAACAATTGGGGAACCTTCTTTATTTTAGAAAATCTTGAGATCTCTCCCAGATAGGTTCAAATCGAAGGTCTCTGCTATAGAAGAACTTAATGATCTAAAAAATTTGCAGTTTGACCAACTTCTAGGAACATTGACTGCATATGAAATGAGAATAGTTAAAGATAAACCCACCTCCAGAGAAGCATCATTTAAAGGAGACAACAATGAGGATTCTAAGCCCGATGAAATTGAAGCAAAATTTGTGAAGAGACTGAAGAAGGGATCATGAAAATACAAAGATAAACTTCCTTTCAAATGCTATAACTGTGGTAGGATAGGTCATTTTTCAAATAAATGTCCCCACAAAGGAAAGGATCAGACTTGTGATGATGAGGAGAAATACAAACACATAAATTTCTTTAAAGAGAATAACTTTAAGAAGAAAATTCTTTATGCAAACAATGATGATGATCCTTCAGATGATGAAGACAACGATTCATCTATTGAAGAAAAACTAAATGACTTCATACTTATGGCCAAAGAGGACTATGACAATAATAACACAGGGAGTGATGTTAATGAAGAAGAAGTTGTGGTTGACATGGAAGTAGAATTGATCAGTGCATTGGAAGAGATTGACAGACTAAGAATCAAGAACAGAAAGCAAAGACAAGTGTTGATACAATTCGAGAAAGACAATAAAGAACCTGATCAAGACCTTGTCCTACTAAAAGTAGAATTGGAAGAGGCAAATAAAATCGAAGAGATTCTGAAACAACAGCTATCAGAAAAGAAGGCAAGATGTGAATCATTAGAAAAAGAAGTAGTGAAAACAAGGAAAGAAATGGAGAAGTTTCAAGCCTTGTATAATCAGAATCTGTCAAGTATCAAATCCTTAGAAGGATTAGCCACCCTTTTGAATCAGCAAAGGAATAGAAAGATGAAAACTGGTTTGGGTTATGAAGATGGATCAATCAGTGGGAAGCCAGGAAATGAAGAACCCATCAAGTTTGTCAAAAGTACAACCAATGACAATAACAAACCTATAGAAACAAAGGAAGACAATCAACCACCCAGGACAAGTAAAGAAAAAGGTGCCAGGACTGAATCTATAGAACGAAGAAACAATGCTCTCTCTGCTGAAAGATGTCATCAGCAAGAAAGAAATCGATTTTCTCAAAGAAGACAACCATTTTACAGGTACAAAGAATTTTTCTATGGATATTGTTTCTACTATTCTAACTTTGGTCACGAAGCTGTAAATTGTTCCTTAAGACTTATACATGAGAAATTAAGATTTCAAAGGAATAAATACTTCCCACAACAAAGAATGATACAATCAAGTAATAATCCTTCACAGACTGCAAATTGCCAAATTAAGTCTGGACACATACAACTAAGGAGGCCAAGAAATAATCAATAGTCAATAAGTAGGAAACACTGCAACAATAAGTTTGACTTATTGAATAATGAGGTTGAATGATACACCTGTCATAACTTTGGACATAAATCTATTGACTGTCGGTTAAGGAACTATGAACCAGATTCGAAATCCCCTATTGAAAATGTCAAGTTTTGGAAGAAGAAGAAAAGTAACAAGTGTGGATTAGTATTGTCTACTCAAAGAAAAATGAACCCTTGGTATATAGACAGTGGATGCTCCAAACACATGATGGGAGACAAAGGCAAGCTTCTATCTCTAAGTGAAAGAAAATCAAGAAGCATAACCTTTGGAAATGATGCTCCAGGGAAAATAAAAGGTAAAGGGATGGTGATCTTGAGTAATGGAAAAGGAAAAGCCCAATATGTTCTACTTGTGGATGGGATGAAACATAATCTGCTCAGTGTAAGTCAAATTTGTGATAGAGGATGCGAGGTATTTTTCACGTCCAAGGACTGCAAGATAAAGTCTGTAAACTCAGGACAAGTGGTGGCCAAAGGCATAAGGACAACAAATAATGTGTATGTGCTGAAAGAAAATAGAGAAGAATGTCATCTAAGCAAACATGATGAAAGTTGGTTATGGCATAGGAGACTTGGACATCTAAACTTTGACCACTTAATCAAACTCAAAAACCTCGAGGCAGTAAATGATCTTCTGAGAATATCAAAGCCCCAAGATTCAATGTGTAAACCCTGTCAAGCAGGGAAGCAAAGCAGGATACAATTTAAGTCCAAGAGCTTTACTTCAACAGAGAAACCACTCCAACTAGTTCATATGGATTTATGTGGACCAGCAAGATATAAAGGCACAGGGAAAGAAAACTACTTCATGCTGATTATCGATGATTACTCCAAACTTACATGGGTTTCCTTTCTCAAAGAAAAAGCTGAAGCATTTGAGAAGTTTAAAACATTTAAGGCTTTGACAGAGACTCAAACAGGAAATAGGTTAAAGGCAGTAAGATCAGATTGGGGAGGAGAGTTTATGTCAAGAGACTTCAAGGAATTCTGCAATGAACATGGGATCAAGAGAGAATACACAATCCCAAGAACTCCACAACAAAATGGAGTTGTTGAGAGGCAAAACATAACAGTGAAAAAAATGGCCAGGTCAATGATGAATGAGAAGAACATTGGTCAAACCTACTGGGTAGAAGCAATACACACAAAATTCCATGTGCTTAACAAAGCCCACCTCAGAACACAAAGTGACAAGACCCCTTATGAATTATGGTTTGGAAGACCTGCCTCAATCAAACACTTCAGAGTCTTTGGGAGTAAATGCTACATAAAGAATAATGATGAGAACCTTGACAAATATGATGATAGGGATGATGAAGGTATCTTCTTAGGGTATGCTACAAACAGTAAAGGATATAGATGCTATAATAAGAGGCTGCATAAAATGATTGACTGTATTGATGTAAAAATTGATGAAGGAATCCTAGCAAGAGAGGTATACAATAATGAGTCTTCTACAGAAGACACAACTAAAGCTGAAGATGAACAAGTCCAAGAATAAGAAAATGAAGACTCTGAATCAGATGAAGACTCAAACACTCAGACAGACTCAAATCAACAGTCAACTACAAATTCCTCCTCCATAATCATTCAAAAGAATCATCTTGCAAGTCATATAATTGGAGAAAAAGACAAAGGTGTACAAACCAGGAGAAAGCTAATCAAAACCTCCAAAAAATCTCATATAGCTCTCATATCGATGCTGGAACCCAAGAATTTTAATGAATCCAGCAAATATGATCACTAGGTTAAAGCAATGAATGATGAACTTGATCAGATTGAGAAAAACAATACATGGGAGATGGTTCAAAGACCTGAAGGTAAAAACGTCATTGGGTCCAAATGGATCTTTAAGAATAAGTTGAACGAGCAAGGAAAAGTTATCAGGAACAAAGAAAGGTTAGTCTGTAAAGGCTATGCTCAGATAAAAGGAATGGATTTTGGTGAAACATTTGCACCCGTAGCAAGATCAGAAGCTATCAGAATGTTTCTTGCCTATGCTTGTCATACAAGGTTTAAAGTCTACCAAATGGATGTCAAGTCAACCTTTCAAAATGGAGATTTAAGTGAAGAAGTCTATATGGAACAACGAGAGGGTTTCAAACTATCTGATAACCCTGACCTAGTATGCAAGCTGAAGAAAGCTTTATATGGTTTAAAACATGCCCCTCGAGCCTGGTATCACAGACTAGATACGTATCTCAAAGACAAAGGGTTCAAGAGAGGAACAACTGACAACAATTTGTATATTAAAACATAGGATAATAATTTGCTCATCATACTGGTCTATGTAGATGACATCATCTTTGGAGGTAATATGGATTCATTGGTACAATGGTTTTCTTTTTCCATGGACTCTGAATTTGAAATGTCTATGATAAGAGAACTATCATTTTTTCTTGGTCTGCAAATTACTCAGAGGCACGGAGGGATGTTCATTTCTCAAGAAAAATGTAATGTCCCCAAGGCCGAGCCCTTTATAAACCTGATGTATGAAACAAATTGTACATATGTGTTATAGGCTGGTGAGCCGAGTTCCTATAAGCTGTAGGCTTATGTGTTTGTTAGGCCAGGGAGCCTAAGTGTTGAAG
>ML816083.1:42442-54971 GCA_009831015.1 Picea engelmannii | reverse complement strand
AAATTGTAGACATCTTTACTAAACCCCTAGCCAAGACACCTTTTGAATATCTCAAACAGAAGTTGGGTGTCATTTCGTCTCACACCTAAAAGAGTCCATCTTGTTAGGGGGAGTTTTGTATTGTTTGAATATCTAATGCCTCCAAAAATTACTGCAACAGCTCAAGGGGAGCATGTCTCTTCTTTGACATTGATGTCAAAGGGGGAGAAAAGAATTCGGGTGCCTTAGTTGCCATCAATGACAAAGAGGGAGATTGTTGGCATGTTTTACAGGCAGCGTATGCTTGTCATCGATGGCAAGTACAGTAGAGATGATGGCTTGAGTACAGGAGCATGATCAACAACGTAGTGATAATGGGGAGGAGCAACAATAGTGATCGTTGGATCAACAATTCAGAATTCTCGATGATTGTCAGATCTTAATGTAGACAACAGGAGCATGAAGATATGGAGGATAGATCTCAAGCGTTAGATCTGAATTCAGGGTCCAACCACCGTTGGATATAGGAGAGCCTGCACGTTCTTTAAAGTGCTAGGAGAAGTGGGCTTACAAAATCCTGAAAGCAGGAGGACCGTCCATCTTCAGGAAGGACACGTGGACACAAATCATCATTTCGCTGACTAGAAAGTCAAAGGTATAAAATGCTCCAACCTTTTACCTCTCAAACTCACGATATGCGATATCGCGAAATAATCTCAACCATTAGATCAAGGCCAAATATGGACTGTTGATCAGGCTCAATGAAGGCTCGTGGAGTTGCAAAGTCTTGATAAAATCTTGATCGTTAATCCAAGAGGGATGTGTGGCAGAGGATCAGAGCATGTCAAACACTCCATTTCGGAGTTTTGCGGATCGAGAGTTGGAGATGTCAAAGAATATTAACCACAGGAATGCCAAAATCACGATATGTGAAATCGCGAAATGATCTGAGTTGTTGGATCAAGGTTTGATATGGATCATTGATCCCACTCTATTTCGGAGTTTCACAAATCGAGAGTTGGAGATGTCAAAGAATATTAACCACAGGAATCCCGAAATCATGATATGCGAAATTGCGATTTAATCACAGTCGTCAGATCAAGATGTGATCTGGACTGTTGATCCGACTCCATTTTGGAGTTTCGCGAATCGAAAGTTTGAAGTGAAAAGAACACTGAACATCAAGAATGTTGAAATCCTGAAATGATCCGAGCCGTCAGATCAAGTGTTGATCGGGACCATTGATCCCATGCCATTTCAGGGTTTTGGGGATCGCGACTTGGAGAGTTGATATGCCTCATCTCTAGATTCGCAAAATGTGAAATCGCGAAAGTTCTTTATGCATAAGGTTGTGGTCATAGCCCTTCGTCACATCAGCGAGAGATGGAGGAAAGAGCTAGAGAAACCAAGCTCCTTTTTGGGGATCGTGACTGGGAGTGTCGAGACACATGTTCACACGAATGCCAAAATGCTAAAATGAATGCAAGATCCCATGGAACCAATCCAACGGTGCAGGTGAATTTGAACAAGATCATATGGCTATTGTAGCACGACACAGTGTAACTGCCAGAAACCACTGATGGTTTCTACCAGAGGACTCGAAGACACCTCGGGGTGATTGACAGAGGAGGTGAAGAGTCTCTGGGAATCTTCAAGAGGGATGAAGATGTTCATGGAGGCGATTGACAGTTGGATGAGCATTGAGGCCTGTAACTGGAACAGAGAAGGTGAGCTCGACTGTTACAGAGAAGACGAAGAGTCTCAAATTGCCAGAGAGGCTGAGGAATCTTAGTATAACGTACAGTGATGTTGAATGAGTGGAAAATGACTAGAGAAGCTGAAGAGTCATGATGATGATTAGACAGAGAACTCGAGTTGTGGAGGAATTTGGCACGGAGTGAGCATGTAGAGGAATTACGAATATTGCATGCACAAAGACAACAGAGACTATAAGAATGTAGGAAAAAGAAGAGAGATGTTGTTGTCGCTGTGTAGGAGAATTTAGGTGTTTACAAGGAGGCAGAGCGCAGGAGCAGAAATGCACATTCGAGGAATGGTGCATTGAAGGGATATGGCGCATAGACCATAAAAGGTAGAAGAACAAAAAGTGATAGAGGTGTGCAGAAGACACTAATGCAGACAGGGCAGAGCAGTGTAACAGAACAACGACAAGTCTGGTAAGCCATTAAATAATTTTATATCGCTGTAATAAGTTTTAGTAACAAAGAATTTATAATTCAGGGTGTTTGGGAGGCGCTAGGGAGGAATGGTGTCCTCGGAGGTTCAAGTGGGTACTTGAACAGAGGGATTTGGTGCTTCCTTCTAGTGGGTGCTAGAGAAATCAGGGAGTTGGTGCGTCCTTCTAGTAGGTGCTAGAGAAAACAGAGAGTTGGTGCTCTCAGCAAGTAGAAGCTTGCAAAATTGAGGTTGTAGCCTCATTATGAGTTGGTGCTCATATGTATGATAATATAAAGAATGTAAATATTACTTATCATATAAAGGAAAAAGAGGTTTTTACCCTGTATGGGTTTCCTTGGGAAATATCTGTCTCTGTGTTTCTCATATATGTGACTAATTCTTAATGTGTCAACGTTTATTTCCCTACATGATTGTCATCATCATTGAGTGCCTTGTAAAGTTTTTAAAAGAAGCATAATTGTTTAAGCACGGTAACAACTGATTCACCCCCCCCCTCTTAGTTGTCCAACAAAGGTTGTTGTATACACTGGACATGTGCATATGTGGGTTGTAGTGAGCTAGGGCACGTACATACGTGGGTTGCACTACTGACAGGTTGCGTACTTGTTGACACATTGATATCTATTGAGGATTGTTGTCTCATCTCAGTTGGTGCTGAGAATTTAAGTTGAGTCTTGCATATAGAGTTGATTCTCTTGTAGAGTTGTACTCTATTCAGTTGTTGCTAAAAAACCCCTAGATTGAAGTCCATAATAAAAATAAAAATTGTACATACATCTTTTGTTGTTTGTGTTCCTTGTGGTGATGACTTGTTGATGATATATTCTTGATATATGTTTCTTATATATTTTCACATCTAACTAGTTATAAATGAAAACAATGGGTAATGAGTAAATGTTGAATGCTAACTAATAAATTTTGTGTAAGAGGTAAGTTTTGGGAAAAATATCCCCACACTCATTCACCCCTCCCCCTCTAAGTTTGTTAGGTGTGTCCAACAATTGGTATCAGAGAGGGCCTTCACTACAAGCCCTAAAAAGTTTGAAGGAGATCCATAGACACACAAATGGATGATGAAATACCAATCCCTGATGAGGAAAACTATTCTACTTGGAGAATAGATATGAGATTGTATTTGAAGACAATGGGAGTAGCTATTTGGAAGGCAACCATTGGTGGATCAGTTCCGTTGAAGAACAAGCCAAAGTTTTCATATCAAAAGGAAGGAAATAAGAATGATGCATTGGCTCTCAAGACCATTCTTAGTGGACTCTCAAGCCCTATCAAAGAGAGCATGGGACAATTCACTTCCACCAGGGATCTATGGCTAAATCTAGAGGAGACATATCATGAAAACAAAGAAGATGTTGAAGACCACTCCATCAAGATTATCAAAGGTAAATAATCTCTAACTCTTGATTGCATATGTGATGATTTTGAAGGAATTTCAAATGAAGAAAAAGAATCATGTGATGATATTGGAAAGAAGGAATATATTGAATATATTTCAAAAGAAGGTAAAGAATATCCAACGACTCGTGATTGCAATGATTCAAAATGTGATGATGTTGAATTTTTCTCAAGTGAAGAAGATGATCTAGAAACAGTTTGTGTAAATTTTGATGATAGTTATCCCATGGAAAGAATAGAAGAAAATCTATTAGAACTTCAAAAAAAAGTTGAAGAGGGTTTATATATATATAGAAGTGATCATTTTTATACACACTATAAATATCTTTTGGATAAAACTAAGAAGTTTCTTAGGAGGAGTCAAAGGTACATCTTGAAGTTAAAATGAATGCTCAAATAACAAGATGAGAGTTCTAAAACTCAATTAGAATAAAAGGAAGAAGAGATCACAAGACTAAAGAATGAAAAATAATATATGAAGGTAGAGGATGACATTAACAAATTTTTTGAAACTATTGTCCATCTCAAGACCCAAATTGAAGAAGCCAAAAGGGTAAAAGAACTTTTGAAGAATCAAATTAATGAAAAGGAAGAGTCAAGTCATAAGTTAGAAGCTAAAATTGTTGACCTTAGAAAGAAGGTAGAGAAGTCAAAAAAATTCTTACATAGCTCAAGAATCTTGGATAAGATATTGGAAATTCAAAGATCACCATGTGATAAATCAGGTCTTGGATATAAAGGAGAAGATAGACATGTTGAAGCAAGCACCTTAAAGAAGCATGAGGTAAGTCCATCAAAGAAGGAAGACAATGTTGAAAAGAAACCATATACACAAGGCAAAGAAAATTTCAAAAGAACAAAGCAAGGAAGACATCAAGAAGCTATATTTGGGACACCAAAGAAAAGGTATGAAAGTATTTTTCATTGGTATTGTTATTCATGTAATGGATATGGTCACAAATATTTTGAATGTATATCTTGTGAAAGGAAATATAATGGAATATTCTATAACACCATAAGGTGTTGGAGATGTGATCATGTAGGACATATTGTTGTTCACTGTAACACCATGAGATGCTACAACTGTAGTGGATTTCGCCACAAATCCTAGGAGTGATGGAACACAAGAAGAAATTCCATGATGAGGACTTTAAATAGCATGGAAAGAACAAGGAATGTCATAAGGAAGGGAGACATATTTGAAAATATGGATGCTCAGAGATCAAGTTTTGAGGAGCAGGGACATATACAGAAGTGGGTGAAAAAGACAGAGCATCCAGAACATAATGAAATATTGGAAGGAAGTTCAAAAGTGTCATCTACTGAGGAATACATAGGTGACAGTGGTATCATTCGTGTAAATACGTAGGCTGACCTTGATTAGGTTGCATACATACGCGAGCTGTTGTGCAACAGACTGTATATATCTGTTAAAGGCTTGGGAAAAACACAATGCATAGGGGTTGAAGCTTGATATGATGGTATAGAAAAGTGTTGCAGGGCCTGACATTGTTTGTTGCAAATTCTGACACTATTTGTTGTAGGTTTAAATGCTCATCTATTGGATTATGTAAAACAAAATCTTGGCTTCACAACACTAAACTATGAGCATGGATTGATGCATTTTCTATTAAAGAACAATGTTGGTTATGACAGTGAAGTTATGGCACCTTGGTTATATGATATATCTTGAGGATGTGTTGGAAAGCTTGATGCATTTGGCATATGGATAGGTTACATATTGGGACATGTAGTTGGTGAGTTGATGATAATGTTGTACATCATTAAGGAGTCATGGATTGATCTATGTATGATGCATGATTGGTACATTTCTAGTACATTAGTAGAGGCACCTACTAGCAGGTTGATTGGCACATGTTTTATGGAGGATTTGGCATACAAGTATGTGATTCATTATTTTGTGGTATTGGTGCATGGCGATGTATATGTTTGGTACACTCATGTATGGCATATGTTTTATATTACTTGATTAGCACAACAATTGGTATGTGTTTGATACATGGTTGGCATATTAGTGGATGCACTTGGTTGGGATATTGGTAGATTCACATGGTTGGCATGTTGGTAGATGCACATGGTTGGTATATTGGTAGATGAACATGCTTGGCATATTGGTAGATTCACATGGTTGACATATTGGTGGATGCACATGGTTGACATATTTGTAGATCCACATGGGCATATGATTGATACATTCCATGGATGATATCTTTTGTCACATTGCATGATGTTGATGTACATGGTTGATGTACATAGGTGTTGTGCATGATGAGAAAACTTTTTTGTACATGGATATTGTGCATAGTGGGCACATTTTGGTACATGATTCTCTATTTTATTGTTGACATATCTTTTGTTTCATGATGGTTGGTATGACATGAGTTTGATGCATTAATAGGTCCAAGGATCATCATATGGTAGCATATTGTTCATATTACATAGAAGAGAGGGGGAGACATACCCATAGGGGGAGTCATTATTATTCCCATGACTCTAGGAGGAGATATTTATCAGATGCATACCTAGAAAAGAGCCCTATATTTGAAGAAAGAGCACATAAGCATAATTCCAGGGGGAGGAATGGTCACAGGAGTAGTATGTTCGATGTATCTTCAGCATTACATCAAAGTGATATCCCGTATTCAAAAGGGGAGAGATTATTCAGAGGAACATCAAAGGCACTCAAGAAGGGGGGGAAGCCCTAAGAGGAGAATGGCCCTTTGCCATTGATGTCAAATGGGGAGAGATAGTCACATTGATGTGATTGATGATTATTGATTGGCAGAGGTAGTCACATTTGGGAGAGATAGTGATATCGACTATTGATGTAGAGCATTACTTATCTACATGTTGACATCAATAATTGGTAATTGGTGTTGACATCAATGTTGGTATTTCCATTCATGCCAAAGGGGGAGATTGTTGGATCATGTTGTCATTGATGCCAATGGTTTGATTGAGTGATGTCATCGATTGATGTCAAGAGGAGATTGTTGTATCATGTCGTCATTGATGCCAATGGTTTGATGGATTGATGTCATTGATTGATGTTAAGCGATTGATTGATTGATGATTGATGTAATGTAATATGTATTGTCCTTGATGAGAATGCATAAATGAAGATGGATCAATGATTTTTCATTGATATGATGAATATGGATCAATGAGTTGTCATTAATATGATGAACATGGATCAATGAGCTGTCATTGATACATGATGAAGATGGATCGACGTGGTTTCATTGGTATATGATGCATTGTTGGAAAAATGTATAGATCAATCATTAATGCATTTTCATTATTGATAAGGTGCACAAATGGATGAACTCCAAAGTGGCCCCCTTATGGTGAAATCCCTCATGGGAAGACACTTTGTTGATTGAGTTATCCTAGAAGAATGATTGGAGGACCCACGCTTGCATGAGGAATGATGATATCAAGATCAATGAAGTTGTTGGTGAAACTATCCTAGATGGATAGTGCTTATCATACCATTTCCAGTGGTATGTGGAATGTCACATAACTTCTCATGGTTTGAGAATTATGGCCTTACGAAGTTGGAGGACCCCCATATTAAGGCTTGAAGCCCCCAAAGTCAAATAAGTCAAAGTGACCTAAAAGAAGAAATCATTATTTAAATGATAAGGTAAAGTGACAAAGTCAAGGTGGAATATTTAAATAATAAATAGAAGTGAAAAAATCAAGAAAGAGTATTTAAGTGATAAAGTAAGGTGACAAAATCAAGAAGGAATATTTAAATGATAAAGTATTTAATAACTTTTTATTTATGAAAAGTGGTTAACCCTAAAATAAGGAAAAGAGGTTAAGTGACCTAGAAATGGATCAAGTGACCTAGAAGATGAAACTATAAATAAGAAGCTAGGATCTCTTCTGAAATGCACATTTGGAGAGAATCCTTTTGTGGATTAAGGAGAGCTTCTTGTGAGAATATATTTTGGAGTATTGATGGAGAGTTTTGTGTGAGAGATTCTTGTGAGATCATCTTTGGTGTGGATATCTTGGGAATGATTGAAGATGTATTCTAAGAAAGAGAGTGTGAGGAGGATCTCATGGACGCATCAAAGTTTCGACAATATCAGAGATTTTAACGACAAAAGTATCAGAGCTTCAAAAACCCTAGTTTCTCAGGTGTACGCAGGCTGCAATGGGACAGGGCACATACATATGCAGGCTATATGAGGATAGGGCACGTACAATGGATAAAATCATGGAGATTTGTGTTTGAGATGATGGAAGGCTATTGAAGATTGAAATAGGTTTTATATCTACATTCTATGGGCTTAGATCTATCACTGAGACACTGGTATGGTTACATTTTTTGTCTTGATAGATAGTATTGCTTGGTGTGTTGTGAATGCTTAGCGAATTCCTGGTATGGCTGGTGTGATGTGATTTATGTTGGTTGATGGAGTGAGAAGTACTCATGTGATTTCGTGGTGATATGATTGCTATGTTATCCTAGTTTCTTATGCATGATTGAATTAGCATTCATACTGGTTGGTTGTGGAGCATGAGTAAGCTATTGGATAGCTTGGATGTGTTATGACTGGATAGTGGTCAGATTGGATAGTGAGAGACATAAGAGAATGATAAATTGGTTGCAGAGGATTTGAGATAATCTTGAAAGATAAACCGTGTTAAGCCCTAATATTGGATCATTACCCCTTAATTGGGGCATATTACATTAGTAATGTTATTTTCTTTATGTCAGTTTTATTCCATTAGTTCTAATTATACCTCCTAGTCTCCTATATATACCAAGGAGACATTTTCATTTGGAATCATCTTGTACTTGAACATTTATGTGGGGTAAAAGGAGGTTACCCCCTTGAAGAGGCTTATTATATGGAATTCTCTCTTTTTCAAGGCATTGTGTAATTATTCTGAGGTTTTTCTATGCTATATTGATATTTGGTTCTTAACATATGGTATCAGAGCTCAAGGTCTTGGGGTTTCGCTGCTACATCTGAGACATTGTGGAATTTTTGCTATAACATTTTTTCTACAATGATTCAAAAGGAACGACTTGGAGGATATTTAGTAGACAGATCAAGGTACCTTGGGTTAGAAATTTAGCTCTTGAGGCCTTATACTTTAGGAGATACAAACTTTGTAAGATAGGGTTATGGAATCATCCTGAATTGAGTCATTGCGAAATTTTCGCTATAAAATGTTTTTTGTAACGTTTTAGACCCTGAACTCCAGAGGCTATTCTCAGAAATTAGTATGGTATCTGTGGTAGAATTTAAGCTTCTAGGTCATAGTAAATTTTTAGATACACCCTATGGAAGATAGGGTATCTGACTAGTCCTATTGACTACTCTCAAGCAGGGGTTCCGGGTAAAATAACCATAATTTCTTGCTAGAGTATCCAAATTGAGTGAGAATAGTTGCATTGGATAGTGGACAGACCGTAGTAGTTTCGGTATGAGTTTCAGAATTTGATATCAATTATTTTGTGTGGGGCACGCGATACAAGTGAGATCTCCTAGAAAGGCCAAAAATCAACAAGTTGTGGGGAAGTTACCATAAATTACACTTGGCACATCCAATTTTTATCAGACCTATGGAATTGAAGAGAAGAAATATCAGAGACCTATAAAAATTGAAAGTTCATACTCAGAAGGGCTGAAATTTTGGATATACAATAAAAGGAAGACTGTCTAGAAGAACCACCTCAAAATCAAGGTTGAAAGTGATACTTGGCCAACATGCCACCAAAAAAGGGAACTTCTACACCAAATAAGCCTCCAGACAATCCTACTTGGACTCTTGATGAAGGTGAAGAAATGCGTAGGGACATAAATGGTTTACAAAAGAAGACAGTAACAAAATATGAACTACAAGAGATGATGGATTCAACATAAGCTAAGTTTGAGGCAATAAATACTAAGATGGACGATTTAAAAGGGAGATCATGGAAGGATTGAAAATTTTCCTAATAGAGAGCACACCTGAAAGTGAAAATGTATCCCATGAAATTCATGATGAGGACACAAGGAAGGTGAATCAAGAATGGAGAAACTCCAACTTTGGGTGAAAGACCAACCACGTTCCTAAGATCGATATGAGGAAGTTTGATGGCAAGGACCCAATCACATGGATACTTCAGATGGAGCAATTCTTTAATCTACATAATGTGCCACATACAAAAAAGGTACGAATTGCTTCTTTATATTTAGAACCCAATCAATTTGTATGGTATCGATGGCTTTGTTCTCTCAAATCACTTGTCACTTGGACAATTTTCACGGAAGAAATGATAACACACTATGATTATACAAGGAGCAATACCTTCTTTAGCCAATTGATAAATCTCAAGCAGAAGGGTTCAGTTACCGATCACATTGAGAACTTCCAAAGATTGAATATAAAGGTAAAAGATATTCTAGATGAGCACTTGATTGATGTATTCATAGGAACTTTAAATGATAACATTCAACATGAGGTTCTCCTTTGGGAACCCAAATCATTGGACAATGCATTTAAGGTGGCAAGAAATTTTGAAAGTAAAAATATGGCTATGGCTACTAGAAGGACCAATCCTAACATCTATAGAGAGAGTAATTCTCACTCTTCTAAAACACCTCAACCTACAAGGTTGAAACCTCAACAATTGGAGGAAAGAAAAGAAAAAGGTTTATTCTTTAATTGTGACAACAAGTACAGTAAAGGACATAAGTGTGGTGAGAAGAAATTATTCTACATAAATTGTGAAGAGGAAGAAGAACAATATCAAGAACCATCTCAAGATAAAACCATAGAAGCAATTTCATCTGAAGAGTTGCTCCCATGATATCGTGTAATGCATTGGCTAGAATTAGCACTCCTCAAACCCTCAATATCGAATGATACATCAAAAAGAAAAAGGTAAAAGTCCTAATTGATTCTGGCAGTACTCATAATTCCATTCACTATAAATTAGCCAAAGCTCTCAATTTCTTTGTATATCCAGTGCCAGAGTTTCAAGTAATGATTGAAGATGGAGGAACTATCAATTTCTCAAGAAAATGCAATAATATCAATCTTACTATGGGGGAATATGTAATGAATAGTCCTATGATTTCTATACCCATGAGTGGTGTTGATGTTGTACTAGGAATCCAATGATTACGATCATTAGGAACAATGGATTTTAATTTTCAAGAACTTTTCATGAAACTTTCATTGGAAGGAAAATAAATTGAGTTAAGAGGTATCACAGGGAAACCCGGTAAGGTGATAAGGTCTAATGGCATGACAAAATTATTGAAAAAGGGGCATCAAGGCATTATTGCACAACTATTCTCACTAGATGTCCAAACATATAAGCCATCTATTCCTCAAGATCTCCAAGGGATCATTGATAAGAATTCCAAAGTATTTGAAGATATTCCCAAAGGTCTTCCAACCACTCGAAATCGTCATCATGAAATTCACCTAATTCGATTGCTCCTCCTAACATCAGGCCATACAGATACCCTTATGCCCAGAAGAGTGAAATTTAGCACATGGTTGAAGAAATGTTAGAGGCTGGCATTATTAGACCTAGCAAAAGTTCTTACTCTGCACTAGTGGTAATGGTATTCAAGAAATATAGCTCATGGTGTATGTGTCTAGATTATAGAGAGCTCAACACGATCACTATTAAAGATAAGGTTCTCATTCCTGTCATTGATGAATTGTTAGATGAACTACATGGAACAATCTATTTCACAAAATTGGATCTTCATTCAGGGTATCATCAAATTAGAATGAGGGAAGAATATATCCCAAAAACAACATTCCGAACTCATGAAGGACATTATGAAATTTTGGTCATGCCTTTTGGCCTTACAAATGCACCTTCCACATTCCAAGGGTTGATGAATTCCATTTTCAATCCCTTCCTTCAAAAATTTTTGTTAGTTTTTTTTGATGATATACTAATCTATAGAAAGTCTTGGGAGGATCATGTGTGACATGTTGACAAGGTGCTACAACTACTAAAGGAGCAAAAACTATATGCCAAACCATGCAAATCTTTCTTTGGAGTGAAGGGGTTAGAGTATTTGGGTCATATTGTATCTCATGAAGGTGTCAAGGTAGGCCCTAATAAGATTAAGGCCATTATGGACTGGTCGATTCCTAAAACATTGAAGAATCTTACATACATTTACATGGAAAAATTATTCACTATGGTACAAAGATCACTTATATTTATGTAAGAACTCCCAAATCAAACAAAAGGTATTATTGGAATTGCACACCTCTCTAGTAGGAGGGAACTCGATATTTTTGAAAACCTACCATAGAGTCAAGAAGGATTTTTTTGGGGATGGCCTTAAAAATGATGTTCAAAGGTTTGTGGCAGAATGTTTGGTTTTCCAACAAAATAAGGTGGAAACAATTAAGACCCCAGGTCTTTTACAACCATTAGCCATCCCAAGTCAACACTGGGAGGAGGTTTCCATGGATTTCATCACAGGGTTACCAAAGTCTAAAGGAAAGAGTTTCATCATGGTGATTGTTGATAGACTGACCAAGTACACACACTTTTGTGCACTCTCTCATCCCTTCAAAGCTAGTACATTTGCCACCGCATTCATGGAGACAGTTCAAAATATACATGGTAGCCCAAATATTATTGTAAGTGATATAGATCCCATCTTCACTGGACATTTTTGGACATAATTATTTTCTTGTTTGGGTACTCAATTGGCTCATAGCTCATCCTATCATCCTAAATTTGATGGACAAACCGAGATAGTGAACAAATGTCCAGAAGGCTGCCTTCATTGCTTTGTCTCTGATAAACAAACATAATGGTTCAAATGGTTACCCTTGGTAGAATGGTGGTATAACACTTCCTTTCATACTGCAACAAAAATGACACCATTTATGGCACTCTATGGATACCACCCTCCTTCCATCACTTCTT
>ML816083.1:11814-42255 GCA_009831015.1 Picea engelmannii | reverse complement strand
GGTGGTATAACACTTCCTTTCATACTGCAACAAAAATGACACCATTTATGGCACTCTATGGATACCACCCTCCTTCCATCACTTCTTCTCCAAAAGAAAAATCTAAGGTTCAAGCAGTGGAAGATCACATCGAGCATCAACAAAAATTTCTCCAAATCTTAAAGGACAACCTAACCATGGCACAAAATCGCATGAAACAACAAGAAAATCAACATCGTAGTGAAATGATTTTTTAAGTAGGGGATTGGGTGTTTTTAAGACTACAACCATAGAAACAGATGTCCCTCAAGCAAGCCAAGAAGGATAATAAATTATCACCAAAGTAATATGGCCCTTATAAGGTGTTGCAAAAGATTGGTACTATGGCATACAAATTCGAGTTGTCTGCATCTTCACGAGTACACCCAGTTTTCCATGTTTCATGCTTAAAGAAGGTTATAGGCGACAAGATCCCAGTTCAAACTATATTTCTAGAACTTGGTGAGGAAATAAAAATAATATTGGATCCTGAATCCATCACTTACACAAGAATTCACCAGCTGAGGAATAGATCCATTTCAGAGTATCTCATTAAATGGAGGAAACTACCAACTAAAGATTCCACTTGGGAATATGAGTCTTTTATACAGAATCATCCAGAGTTACTCAAGCATTTCAGACAACACTTGCCTCAAGGGGAGGGGCATGTTAAACTCTAATATTGGCTCACCACCCCTTAATTGGGGCATATTACATTAGCAATGTTATTTTATTTGTCGGCTTTATTCCATTAGTTGTAATTATACCTCCTATTCTCCTATATATAGCAAGGAGACATTTTCATTTGGAATCATCTTGTACTTGAACATTTATGTCGTCTGAAAGGAGGTTTCCCCCTTGAAGAGCCTTATTATCTGAAATTCTCTCTTTTTCAAGGCATTGAGTACTTATTCTAAGGTTTTTCTATGCTATATTGATATTTGGTTCTTAACAAATCATAATAACTCAAAAGGTATACGCAGGTTGTTGTATACACTGGCCATGTGCATATGCAGGCTATAGTGAGCCAAGGCACATATGTACGTGGGCTGCACTACTGTTAGGTCACGTACCTATTGAAATATTGATATCTATTGAGGACTTTTGCTTGATATCAGTTGGTGCTGAGAATGTAAGCTGAGTCTTGCATATAGAGTTGGTGATCTTGTAGAGTTGTACTTTATTCAGTTGTTGCTGAAAACCCCCCAGATTGAATTCCATAATAAAAATAAAAATTGTACATACATCTTGTTTTGTTTTTGTTCCTTGTGGTGATGAATTGTTGATGATATATTGATGATATATGTTGTTGATATATGTTCACATCTATATAGTTATAAATGACAACTATATAGTTGATGGGTAATGAGTAAATGTTGAATGCTAACTAATAAGTTTTGTGTAAGAGGGAAGTTTTGGGAAAAATATCCCCACACTCATTCACCCCCCCTCCTCTAAGTGTGGTATGTGTCCAACAGGAGGGCCATTGGGAAATGGAGTCAAATGTTGACGATTAATGATAGTGAGCCAATAACAGATGGGTACTCTCTGAAAACAAAGGAAAAGTAGGCATTGTTTTTTAGCAAATAATATTTAGGTGATAGAATAAAAGAGAAAAAGATAACCCATCACAGCGAGAGAAATTAAGAATTATCAATGTAATTTTATAAGGAAAACAAAGAAGATATAGATTACTCTGGACAGAGCACCGAATACAAATGAATTATGAACCAGGAATCCTTTAAACATAATAAGTATTTACTACATGAATGGATCATC
Source organism: Picea engelmannii (assembly GCA_009831015.1). Classification (NCBI taxonomy): domain Eukaryota; kingdom Viridiplantae; phylum Streptophyta; class Pinopsida; order Pinales; family Pinaceae; genus Picea; species Picea engelmannii. The sequence continues at coordinate 40,458 of ML816083.1, read as the reverse complement.
AAATATGAATTCCAAACGTATACTCTTAGTCAAATACTGGAAGATACAAACATTAATGAAAATGTGGATTATAGAGAAAGACATGCTTAGAACATCATTGTGATGAATCTCTGCTTGATGAGAGTACTAGGATCTATATTAATTCAAAAGAAATGTTCAGGAAAATGATACATTCCAAATATCCATCTCTGGCAGCAAGTGCCCCTGTTTTACACCAAAAATGCCTCCAAATATATAAGATCCCATCACCACAATAGGATTCCAAGAGTTCAATTACTGCTTCCTATAATCATGGATCTAGTTACATTAATGGAGAACAAATCCCCAACAACTTTACTAAAAATAGGAAATCTGATTTGACAGAAGATCTTGTACCATCATAGATCTGGAGAAAATTTAAAATATGAGGTTGTGTTTAGTTTTCAATTACATTTGGAAACTAATTTAATGGGGAGTTGTTGATGATCTATCTCTAACTTTTGCTGCTAGTTATGTCTTTTTAATTATTCACCTCCGAAAATTCTGAAAAATAGGGTCCAAGGAAGTGTTCGATTATCGCACTCTAACATACATGTGTAAAATTTGGGGGAGGTTTTTGTAGATATGCTTGGTTTGAGGAAAAAACTCTCGCGGTTTTTTAAAATTCATTTCCAACTGTCCGAGATCTGGGTTTGAAATAGATGTCTCAAATAAGAAAATCTTGAATCCCAAAAAATATGGCTCAACGATGCTCTCAATTCTCCCAATATGTAATAGATATGAGAAATATGGTATTGGTTATTTTTATCTAGCCCGTGATGAGAAAAAACCTCTTCCAGTTTCGCAAAATTCATCGTGGTTTTCTCAGAAACCGCCTCGGAAGATGACTGGTCGAAATGGGAAAAAATGGTTTTTTAATTGGGGAAAGAGGTTTTTGGAGAGGGAAAGGTGGTTTTCGGGGGGAGGGTAGGGTGGTAAGTGGTATTAGGGGGGGTCCAAAATGATAGTGGGGTGACATGTGGTATTTGTAAAATTTCTTTTGGGATCCCCCTCAATTAAAGTTTGGATGGTAAGGGGGGTTTCAAAATAATATGGGTTGTTGATATGTTTGGTGGCTGGGATGGGAAGTTAGTGGAATATGACGTATTAAGTACGGGAGGGGAACTAATAAACTTAGGATATATATATATATATATATAATGTTTTGTTTTTTATTATTTGTTTTGTGTTTATATGTTTTTTTTTTGTTTTTGTTTTTTTACGTGTATTTTTATTATTTGTTTTGTTTTTACATGTTTTGTCTTTTCTTTGTTTTCTTGTATATGTATTTTTGTTTTATTTTTAATTTTCAATTTTTTGTAATGTTTTTGGTTCCTATTATATATATATATACAATTTTGTTTTTATTGTTTTCATTTTTATTTGTTTTTGTTTTAATTGTTTTATTTTTTATAAAGTTAATTTATTTAATTTGTTTTAATGTTTTTTAATTTTAATTTTGATGTTTATAATGTTTTGTATTAAGATAATGTTTTTTTTTAATAATTTATTATTAACATTATTCAAAATTAATTATTAAAAATAATTATTTATTAATTATTTTAATTTATCATTAAAACTATTACTTATTACCCTAATTTAATTACTAACCTAAAAACTTAAATTACTAATTATTAATCCTTAAGAATGTTCACTGATACTCATTAATTTTATTTTTTTTATTTACCCTAAGCTTGTCTAACATTAATTTTGTGCAAATTGGGCTCCTGAAAGCCGACGAATCGAACCAGTGAGGAAACCTTAGGCATCGTCATCCACCCTGCAGGCCTACTCTAGCTCGCTCCTAATGGCCTCCTTGGCAGATCTCATCGCAACAAGGGTTCTTTCCACATAACCGACCTCTCTCCAAACTGATATCTTGTCCTTCCCTCCTCTGCACAAGGTTGTCACGACTCTCTCCTTGCAGCCCCCTCGAGGACCTCCTGCTCAACAAATCTCAACGTCCTCTCCACCCCCTCTCCCCAAGGTATTACCCTCGTTGAATCAAAGGGGTTCACTTCCGCGCAGGTGACCTCTGAAGGAGGACGGTTCCCTCCCGCCCTCTCTTGGTTCTCGTGTGGTTCCCCCTCAGCCTGCGGTTCTGTTTTCCTAAGGTTCATGATCTCCTCCAGGGCTTGTGGTGCAAGAGATCCCTGCACCCATCGTTCTATTCATTCTGAGCTCCCTGTATTTCATGGATCACTACAACTCTCATGCCATTGTTTACAGGTTCAATGGTCTATGGCCTCATCTTGCAGATCTGCATTCCTGGATCTCTTCCGAATGGAGATCCCTGCTAGAGGAGGAAGGCCTTGTTTTCCCATGTGCAAAAGGGTTTTTTAAAGTGATTTTTGGATCTACAAAAGATAGGGATCAGATTTTTAGTTCAGGCCCCTAGTTTTGGGGTAGATCGGGCCTCTCCATGCAGCCCTGGACCACTACTTTTGATGCCTCCACTGCCACTATTCCTTCAGCCCTAGTTTGGGTGAGGCTCCCAAATCTCCCTCTACACTTTTGGGTCGGGTCTCTCTGCAAACCATTGGTAATTACCTTGGAAAGTTTTATAGCATAAGTCTAGAAACAAAGTCTGCCTTCAGCGCATTCGCTCGGATCTGCGTGGAGATGGATTTCTCAAAAGGATTTCCAACCGAAATTATCCTGCAAAATAAGGACTATTCACGAACTCAGCCTGTAGATTACGAACATGTAAACTTTAGATGTAGTGTGTGCTTTGAAATAGGACATTTAGCCATCAATTGCAAAAAACTCTCGAAGAAACATGAAACTGAGAAATCTTGCCAAAAATCCACCTAGTGGGACGGTGCAAAGTTGGCTCATCAACATATTTCGAATGACCAATCTACATAATCAGCACATGAAGGGCATAACATGAAGGACCCATCTACAAAATCAACACCTGAAGGGAAAAGCAGGGAGCTAGCTCAGCCAACAGTAGAACAGGAAAGAGTTATCTCTTCACAACCACCCTCTTTTCAAAACTGGGCCAATCAAGTAGACGAAGAGAATGAGAAATCCAAGGATTGGACGTAAGTTACAAAAAAAAAAAATCCTCTCATTCAAGGCAATCGGTGTAGACACGTACTCAAACCAGTTCTTTGAAATAAAGGTTAATTCCGAGATCAAAAAGTTAGCTCAAGAATTATGAGTCTCTTTCATTGGCTAGAATCCTAGAAAAGTATAGATTTAGAACGTCAATTTTCGACATTATGTATAGGTTGCGGACCTAAATTTTGTATTTTTTATACAGTGGTTACACCACTGCTTTTAATATAACACACCCTTTCTTGTGTAAAAAAAAACATTAATTTTGTGCAGGAATGATTGGCTGGCGAGATGTGGAAAATAAGATGAATGGATAGAGGAGTCAGTGGCACAGAAGTGAATGAAGGATTGGGTAAAATGGATGGCGAGAGAGGAAAACATATCCAAGGAAGCTAACAAGCCAGGAGCCTTCTTGGAAATAATTTTTAGGATACAATATTATTTACAACATCTCAAATATAACAATCCTCAGCTATAATCAAGTGACGCTATAAAAATTTATAGGACCCTAACACCTGCATCAATTTATCCTTTTGATCTGGATTGGGGTATATATGTCAATATCTCCTTTGTCGACTTGATCGGTCTGGATAAATATATTCACTAGCTCCTAAAATTGTTATCACATGAAGGTTCTTTGAATTTAGAATATCTTGTTTTGGCATTGTGTGCAAGAGATTTACATTTCTTTTGTTCATAACTTTTTCTAGTACAATGGGAAAATCCTCAAGGGAATGGTATCCTACTCAACAAATATTACAGAACTTTTGATCAATTCTGTCTTTGATAGGATAATCTGGGCTTATATGGTCATATTTCCAACAATTAAAGCAATAATTATGTCCTATGTCATGTCCTCTAAAAAAATTTCATCACCCTCTTCCTCGATCTTGATAACCACCTTGACCTTGTCCTATATATAAGTTTCCATTTGCTTGGTTGACATGTTGTTCTACCACCTATGTATGATATACTAAGTGAATATTTGGTATGTTCTTTCCATTTAGCTTGAATTCCTGAGTGGAATGATTATTTTCTTTGCATGCACCACTTGGGGTGTGCATTCCTTAGATTTTGTTGGAAGTCTCTTGTTGCGTGATTTGTCGAGACTTGGAAAATATCACAACATGCTTTGATCTACATGCATCTGACTATTGGGTCCAACGTGTCACTAAAATTGTAGTAATGTTAAATGTTTGACCCTCACTTACACAAACGACACACCAGAGTTTGTTTCCTGCAATCAACATGTTTTTGATTGATTTTTTTATCTCTATGAACTTGTCGTCTAGTCTTTTTTCAACAATTTTTAAGCTACAGTGTCTTCTTCATCCATTTCAATTCAGTGTGATTTTTTCAGTATGTCTTCACATGACTGGAGATTATACATTCGAAAGGTAATTATGATCTTTTCTAGTAACCCTGCTACATATCGTTGTACCAACAACGTTTTGTCGATTGTGTCAGGGATTTGAATTAATAAATATTTAAACCTATTATCATATTCTTGAACTGTTTCTCTTTGGTTTTTCTTGATTTATGTGCGTTTTTGTGTTTCTAAGTGACTTCTATATCATGTTTTGAAGAACCTGAGGAATATTTGCTTTATATATTCCTTCGAGTGTTGTTTATTTTCCATATAATTCATAAACCATGTAAGTGCTCTGGCTTGAAGGGAAGCACCATACTTTGTCATTTATTTTTCCTCGTCAGTTATGTTGGATGCATCCCAAAATTTCTCGCATATGAACCAATGTTGCTTAGGGTCTTCGTCGCCTTTGTAAATCAGGATACGATTTAGACCCATATTTTCTTTTTGGAATTTCTTTGAAAATGGATTGTAATATTTTGTGTCGAGGTTGAATTAGTGGTTAGACTACCTTCTTGAGTCAGGTTCTGGGCTTATGAATTGCTAATTCAATTTTTAACTGTGCAAATTCTTTGATTGGTCTTTGAGGATCTCTCTGACAAGATTTATCTAAATATTTGATGAATCATCCTCTGCAAGGTTGTGATGCTTCATTTTCACTATCTATTGAATTGGAATATTCTGAAAGTATATTTGGTAGAGGGGTAGTGTCCATGAGATCTCTTACATGAATAAATATATCTTCTAGTCTATTTTCACTATTTTTGTTGGAAGATTGGTTGTTGTCATTGATGTCAACCCTAGTCATTGGTTTTGGACCATAAGATTGATGAAGGTATTTGGACATGAAGGATAATGCACATGCATATACAACACCCATGGATGGATATTATACATCATGTTGTTTCCGGTGGTATGTGGTACACCATGTGGATCCTCATGGTTGAGGATAAATGAATTTTTGAAGATGACAAAGTGAATTGAAGAAGGAAGTACAGGTCGGCCCTGAAGATAATTAAAGAAAAGAATTACAAAATAAGAAAGTGTCAGGTTGGCCCTAATGTTAATAGAAAGTGACATAAATGGTATAAATACATATCATTATAGATTAATTTCATATACAAGTCTAATTTTGGAGGAAATCAGAAGTAAAGAAGGTCGGATTTCAAGGGAGTATGAAGTCTTTTGGTGATGTGTTCTAAGGTATGTTATTTACAGGTCATCTTACCATTTTCTCTATAAAAAAATTTCTAGAATGATTAATATGGTGAAATTGATATGGTATTTAGAAGATATATCAAGGTATATGTGGGAACAAATTCATCTCTTTATTCACTACAATTTTGGAGATACACTCTGTGGAAGATAGGGTTTTTGACTAGTCCTGAAGCTAGTCAATAAACATTTGTTCCGAGTAAAATAGTCATAACGTATTCATAGAGAATCCAAATGAAGTGAGACCAATTTCATTGGAAATAGTACGAACCATAGTTTTGTGTGTGGGATTTTTATAATATTATGTTTAATATTGAGCGCGAGGCATTCTATACATGTTCAGTCTCCTAAATAAACCAGAATTGAATAAGGTCTAGCATTCTCTCTATAACTTATTTTTGGGGAGGATTCAAGGAGTGAAACTTGGAGAAGTTTCAGAGGATAGATTGAGTAATATTATATATAGGATCATATTATTCCAAGAATTGAAGAATTGCAAAAGTTGAAGAATTCTCATGAAGCATTATCAGGTTCTATGTGATGGTTGGTTGATGGTGATGATTTAATGTAAAGTTTTATTATATCTCATATATTCTTGGGTGGAAGGAAGGGGAAAGGACGGAGAGTTCAACCCACTCTTCATATTGAGGATTGTATCTTCCTCTTGGAGGTTTATCCCTCCCTTTTACATTTGGAAGTTGTATCTACCTTTGGAGGTCATTACTTCCCTTGAACAATAACTATTGATTATTTATCATATATTGTGCATGGTGTATTGTGGTGTATTGGTGTAAATCTTATACTTTTCTTCATTTCTCTTTGGATATAATTGAATGGTTTAAGTATAAGTTGATTTTTTTTTTTAAATTGTACTTGATACTAATTCACCCCCCTCTTAGTATCAACAATTGGTATCAGAGCGAGGTTACCTTCAGTACAGTTTAACCACTGGAAGGAAGATCCTAAGAAGAAATGGAAGACAACATTCTAAATGAGATTCCACCATTTGATGGAAGAAATTTTGAATACTGGAGTAATAGAATGGAAACTTACTTGAAAGTTCTTGGGGCATATGTTTAGTTCTCAGTTGCTTCAGGATACAATGCTTTAAAGAAACCAAAGACTACAACTCGGAAGGAAGCAAAAAGGAACAACAAATTGGAAATAGATACCATCCTGGATGGATTGACAGATTCAGTGAAATCCAAGGTGGGATCATGTGCATTAGAAAAAGAGATTTGGGACAAGCTACAAGACCTTTATGAAAGGAAAGAAGCAGCAGCAGAAGAAGAAGTTGAAGCAAATTACAACATCTAAGATTTCAAAGAATCAAATAGAGGTCAATTCTTTTGATTTAATTGTGAAGGAGTAGGACATGTTGAATTTGAATGTCCTTATCCAAGTATTGAAAGAGATTACACTGAAGAAGATAAATCCAATGAAGAAGAAGAAAATCATGAAGCATAAATGATTCAACAAGAAGATGAGATTCTTAAAAAATTGAAGCATGTTGAGATTGAAAATAGCAAGCTCAAAGACATACATAAAAAACTAAGAAGTGAATTGGGTAGTTGTGAAAAGACAGTTGGAAGCTTGAAGAAACAATTAGAAGACTTTGAGAAACTAAGAGAAGAAACCATTTCTTGAAAAATCTACTCGAATAAGAAAGAAGAATATGAGAAGTAAGGAATGTCCAAATGATGAAGAAAGAAGAAGATAGCGAGAAACTTGATCAAGAAGTTGTCTCATTGAGGAAGAGATTAAGAAACTCTCAAGTGCCAAAAGACTTAACACATCTTGGATGCATGGGTGAAACTTCATACAAAGAATATGAAAATACCAACAAGAAGGTTGAAGAAAGATCTACATAGACAATTGATGATAAGTGGACCAGGATATCAGAAAGAAGGAATGATTACAAAAGAGATGAATATCCAAGAAGACCTCCTACCTTTAGGAATCAAAGAAGCTTCAATCAGTATGAAGGAAACTATAAAAGAGTAAATCATGAACCCATATGGAATACATAACAAAGAAGGTCACTTACTCCCAGGTATCAAAATTTCTTTCTTGGTCATTGTTATACTTGCAAAAATTTTGGACATGAGGCAATTAATTGCAGAATCAATGAAAGGAACAACTATGCAAGAAACATGAATGGTGTAAATAGAAGATATGGAAATAATCATGGATCTGTGAACATAAGTTATAATTAATTTTCCCCATTGATGGACAAAAATATTGTATGCTACAAATGTAATTATCTTGGTCACAAATAATGTGATTGCAGATATATGAATGAACATGTCCCTATGCCAACCACAGTATGGAGAAGGAAAGATATTCCAAACAATGAATATTGTCGAATAACATTGACCATTGAAGAATGTAAAGAAGAAGATGAATGGTGCATAGATAGTGGATGTTCTTCACACATGACCGGGGATCAAGACAAATTCATCATCTTGAAGAGAAAGGGTGGAAATGTCGCATTTAGAGATGACTCATCTGCCAAAATACTTGGAGAAGGTGTAGTAGAGCTTGAAAGAAAAAATGTAAAAGGAAAGAATGTCCTATTGGTTTAAGACTTGAAGAATAATCTACTCATTTTTAGTAAGATGTGTGATCAAGGATATACTCTCATGTTTGACTCACAAAGATGCAAAATCAAAGAACAAGGTTCAAGAAGATTGGTTGAAAATGCAACAAGAAGAAAACGTAACATATATGCCCTAAAACCATGAAAAATCTCCAAGGAAGAAAGAGACCATAAAAATGAAGTGTTATTAAGTGCTATATGTTCAGGGGGAGCAACCCCAAAGAAGAGAGTTACCTTTTTCCATTAAACTAAGGGGGAGCATCCCTGGCCTTTTCCATTTATGTCAAGGGTGGGGGGGGGGTGAGAAATTGGGATCATTAAGATAGGGGGAGAATGAGTGTTTCCATCAATGACAAAGGGGGAGATTTTTGGAATATTGGTTGTTGTCATTGATGTCAACCCTAGTCATTGGTTTTGGACCACAATATTGATGCAGGTATTTGGACATGAAGGAAAATGCACATGCAGATACAACACCCATGGATGGATAGTATGCATCATGTTTTTTTTGGTGGTATGTGTATCCTCATGGTTGAGGGGAAATTAATTTTTGAATATGACAAAGTGAATTGAAGAAGGAAGTACAGGTCGACCCTGAAGATAATTAAAGAAAAGAATTACAAAATAAGAAAGTGCCAGGTTGGACCTAATGTTAAAATAAAGTGACATAAATGGTATAAATACATATCATTATACATTCATTTCATATAAAAGACGAATTTCAAAGGAAATCAGAAGTAAAGAAGGCCAAATTTCAAGGGAGGATGAAGTCTTTTGGTGATGTGTTTTAAGGTATGTTATTTACAGGTCATCTTACAATTTTCGCTATAATTTGTTTTCTAGAATTATTCAAATGGTGAAATTGATATGGTATTGAAGAGACATATCAAGGTACCAGTGGTAAAAAATTTAGCTCATTATACACTACAATTTTGGATATACACTCTGTGGAAGATAGGGTTTTTTACTAGTCCTGAAGCTAGTTAATAAACATGTGTTCTGGGTAAATCAATCATAACTTCTTCATAGAGAATCCAAATGAAGTGAGCAAAATTTCATTGGAAACAGTACAGATTGTAGTTTCTTTTGTGCATGTTTTAGAATCCGATGTTAAATATTAAGCGGGACATTTTGTACAAGTTCGGTCTCTTGAATAAACTAGAATTGAATAAGGTCTACCATTCTCTCTATAACATCCTTTTGGGGAGGATTCAAGGATTGAAAATTGGAGATGTTTTAGAGAATACATTGAGTAATATTATCTATAGGATCAGATTATTCCAAGAATTGAAGATTTGCAGAAGTTGAGTAAGTCCCATGAAGCATTATCGGGTTCTATGTGATGGTTGGTTGATAGTGATGATTCAATGTAAAGTTTTATTATCTCCCATATATTCTTGGGTGGAAGGAAAGGAAAAGGATGGAGAGTTCAAATCTCTCTTTATATTGAGGACTGTATGTTCCTAATAGAGTTTTATCCCTCCCTTTTACATTTGAAAGTTGTAGCTACCTTTGGAAGTCATTACTTCCCTTGAACAACAACTATTGATTATTTCTCATATATTGTGCATGGTGTATTTTGGTGTATTGGTGTAACTCTTATACTATTGTTCATTACTCATTGGATATAATTGAATGGTTTAAGTATAAGTTGAAAAAGGTTTTGAATTTTACTTGTTACTGATTCACCCCCCTCTTAGTATCAACATTTTTTGTGTGCTTCAATTATCGCATTATCTCTTATTTGAATAGTGTTATAAATTCTACACCACACCTGCTGTGACTGTGTATCTATGTGAAGTATTTGTCATGGGACGTCTAAAATACAAGGTCTAGGACTTATGATAGGAGAAAGTTGAATTGTGGGTTCTAAATTGTCGATGTTAGTCTAGAATTGGTCATTAGATTGTTGGGTGCCATCAAATGCCATACTCGATTGCAAGCTTATAATCCTCCCAGGAGTCGTCGAGGTTCTCTCAAGAACTGATCCAAATATCTACCCCACTTGGGTAGGTTTTCTATGACGTTTTTGGAGATCCCTCTCATTTCACACCTCTTCTCATTTCTTTTTCCTTTCATTCCACTGTATTTTTTGAATGTCCACTGATGGTTTATGAATCTCCATTCGACATGCAAATTTCTCATTTAAATTAGTCATCTTTCTCTCAACTTCTAAAATTTTCGACTTGGGTGTGGTTGGACTTCAGTTCACCTTTTTTATTTAACTTCGAATTTTGACATATATCATCCCACAGATCATCCATCCCCCTAACACCGACCCAACTTACTTACAGTCGACGGTTTCCATTGTGACTTATTGTATGCTCATTTCTTTAAAAAGTACTCATAAGCTTCTTTGGTATCTTTATAGTTATCTTTTAAGAACACTTCCCACTCTTCTTTTTTCTTCCGCTAGTTGGAGTTTGGAGGAGGATATTTCAAGGGGGGTCGGTACTCAACAATGTCACCGACTCCTTTGTCTAAGAGGAATTTATGTAGCAGTGAGGGAATGATGCAAAGGAGTCTGTCATGAAATATAGTATATACTTTGTTCTTTAAGGTTTGAATTAACTCTCTTTCTTCAACTACATGATCTTCAATGTATTATTTGACAATCCTATCCACCCACTTGTTTACATTTTTTCTTCCTTTTTTTATGATATTGTGCATCAACTACTCATCATAAATGGTTGTCTGCATTAGTTTGATTGATATATGTGAATAATGCTTCTTGTATGGCTTCTAGAAATCCTTCATGAGTTTCTAAGAAGAATTGAGTGTGTTCTTCAGTGAGCATCAACCAATTTCCATTACATGATAATGTATATATATGCGTGATATACAGTTACTAGTCGGTTACATTCCTTAAATGGTCAGTGGACACTAACTTTATGTTTGACCTAGTTTCTAACCAAAGAGGATTGATTGTAGAGGCACTAGAATGGAAAGCACTAACAACCATCACACAAAGTGCTTCAAAAAAATAGATGTTGGTGACGAACCAATACAAGTGCTTCAAATGGAAGAAAACACCATCAGCCATCAAAATATCAATGAGTCTTATGGATCCTAAAATATCTCAACAATAAGTATGGCCAAAACTCTAAAGAAGGGTGTTGGCATAAGGGCAGACCCAGGGTTCAACGCTTCAACAACGCACCAACAAAAACCTAACCACTGGCCCTTTCGACAACATCTATGAAGAAGATGAAGTCTCACCTGAGGTAGAGGAAGGGGGGGTTGCAGGACTCAAGTGTCTACAACCTAGCTAGGACACAGATCTGTGATTACACACTTCAACAGAGCACTTAGCCAACAATATACAATAAGTTATGATTCTTATTCACATCACATATTAACCCTAAATATAGAACAACGCTGTAATAAATAGGTCAAACACTTCAAAGAACTTATCATAATATCATATATAACATTCATTCACATCATAAGCACTAAACATTCATGGATATATCTACCATAGATTAAGAATGGTGCACTAAGAAAATATAAGTATAAACACCATGAACACATTGCACAAAGCACAATAACACAGGATATATGTGGTTCACTACAGTGTGCGGCTACGTCCACCAACTCTTCTTCTTCTTTATTAGTCTTCTTTAATCTTCATAGAGGCATAGATCCACAAAGCTTACTCTACATTGGACATGTGATATGTGCACTATGCACTAGATCCACCTTTCCTTAAATTAGGTCATGCACAAAGACTTACATGGTATGTGCACAAAGAACTTACAAAATACTTGCACTTAGCTCTGCAAGTCTCACCACATTCATGCACAAAGCCAACTAGCCATGCACTAAGCCGATCGATGATTAGTAACTCCTTTCTCAACCATGCTTCTTACATCACCTAGCTACTTATTTATACATTACAAAAAGGGCCTAGGCATGGGTAAACCCATGGGATGACATTCCATACATGTTACATAAACCTTAAAATCCTCAAAAATCTAGCAAAATGCGTGAGATCCCGCGATCTCCGCTACGCCTGGGTGCTCCATCTTCGACCAGCCCATCGAAGTCCCAAAAATAGTCAAACATGACCGTCGTTTCCTCAAAACCTGGTCAAGGGACAACAGGCACCCAACACTCACATGTGACTCGTCCCGAGTCACTCTAATCTGGGCAGAACTGCCTCAAAGGCCTAGAGCATATCTCGAGCTGCCTCGACTTGTGTTGGGCCCGAGATATGATCACTTTCATGATGGTTATTATACAACTTTTCCACATGTACATATGTGTTTTTCATACTTTAAAGGAGATTTTTGAAGAATTTTATGATAAAATGGTATGATCGCCATAAGGTATGTGTAATTCATGTTTAATGATTGAATCAAGTATAATTCATCATGTTTTATGGTTTCTAAGAGATAATTCACATTTTTTGGTGTTACATGGAAAAAACGCACTACGTTTCTAGTTCTGACACTTGATCCGACACTCATTCCGACACTCATTCCGACACTCGATCTGACACTCTGTTCAGTACTGCGTATTGCACAAAAACGCAGGGTGACTTGGCAGTTAAGGTATTGGCAGCCAATGACGGGAAAATCGAGCACATGGGTTTTGTTTATCCTTATCCCCTCTAGCTACTGAGCTCCAAACAACTTAGTTTTAGTTGTCCAAAGAGGGAGATTATTGGCTCGCTCTATTTTATCAGTCAGGGCATCATTTATTGTAATTTGCCAAAATTAGAAGTGGTTCAACCCTCCTGTGGCCGACCACTTGGTATGTAAGCTGATAAATACTGTTAGGATGGTCATAATATTGTTAAGCAAGTAGAAGAACCATTGTATTGGAGACAAACTCGTTTTTCTTTGTTTTTGATATTGTACATTGCCAAAATTATGCCAGAACCGTGTTTTCAAGTTTTAATAGTGAATTCGTCTTGTTAAGCCCATGGTGTGATTTTAGGGAGTGACCACGACTTTTTGGGGGTCCCACCAACAGTCTGGTAACTGTCTTCATGTTTATTTATGCATTTCTTAATTTAATTGCTATTTTTATTTTTTGTACATGCATGTTTTTATTGTGCTAACTAGTTTGTTGTAGCTTAGTTGTTTTGATTCTCTTTTGCAGGTTAGATGATGATATGTACTAGCATGCACTGATATTGTAGACTAGGAACAAACTTCTAGGTCTCTATACTAACCCCATGTGCATTTATATGTTAGATCATGCTTTGATTTATGATTTTATAGTCTAGTTTAAAACAAAGTTTAATTAGAATAGAACAGAGTTTGATTTGGACAGGGATTGATGGATGGATAGATTTAATTTTATCTTTTGATTATAGCTTGTTTACTTCAATTTTATATAGATTTCATTTAATTAGTTATTGGTTAATATAGATTGTTAATTTACTTTTTAATATCATAGTTTAATTTGTGTTTTCAATTATTTCCTTATTGCAGTTTGAATGATTAGAGTAGACATAACATAGTTTTATTTTGCACAATTTCCTTTCCTAGAATTAAAATGCAATTAAATTTCTTAGTTAATGGTTGAATCTAGTTTTTCTTACATAGTGTAGAAGTATAATGATGATCTTGTTATGCTGTTGATGGTTTATACATGAATTTGCAGGGTATTTAACATTATTTTTGTCATGTTTAAGTTCTCATTGGATTGTTCAATCGATACCTTTCATTTTTCCATCGAGATTAGTGTTGAGATTATACCATTGGAATTGTCCTTTGTTGTCAAGTGCCATCGAGATATTATCTGACACTGAAGACATTCACACAACCACCAACATTATATTTGAATTGTCATAGGTTAAAGAATAGTTTCATGCTTTCATAGATCAGAATAGATAGTTTCTTTCTTTCATAGCTTAGGAAATAGTTTTATTTGTTGTTGTAGGATAGATAGACCTTGCTTTGATAGATTAACTAGTAGTTTTTTTATTATAGATTAAGAATTAGTTGTTAGTCTTTCTTTCTTTCAATACAATAGATTTTCTTTCATGCATTGCATTGAGCATTTAGTCTAGTTGCCTCTTAGATTTCCTTTCACGCATTAGAAATAGTTTTGCATTAAGCATTTAGTCCACATGCCTCTTAGGCTAGATAGTTGTTCAATGAGATGTTTTACTTTGATTGCTTGTAGTAGTTAGTTGCCTTTGCTTACTTGTCTTTTTCTTTAGTAGGTTAGTTAGGTGCCTTTTCTTATTTGTCTTTTGCTTTAGTAGGTTAGTTAGGTGTCTTTGCTTGCTTGTCTATTTGATTTAATAGGTTAGATAGGTGCTTTTGCTTACTTGCTTATTTATTTTCTTTCATAGGGTAGTTTCTCATTGAATGTAGGTTGGAAAGTTAAAGAAGTTTGATTTTGTCATTTTCTTATTCTGGTTAGTAGTTTTCCTTTGCTTATTGTTGAACTAGTTTGCTTTACATAGGGTTTTACTTGCTTTCTTGGGAACTATCCATCGACCCTTGGCCCAAAAGTACTTAGGTTACCTAGTTTCAATTTACTTAGTAGGGTTTGTCCATTAGATAGTTTTTCTTGAGTAGATTATCCTTAGATAGTTGGCTTCCTTAGTTAGACTATACTCCTACTAGCCTTCTACCTTTGGCATATATTTTTCTACAACTCTAAGTTTACTTACCCCGGGTTGATAATTTAATTGAGGGTTTTTACTGTGTTTTTAGTGCATATATAACACCAATGATTTTTGGCATCATTGTCGGGGAGTTGTCTCAAGGTAAGAAGTAATTAGGAACTACATAATTTCTAGACCTTAGCATTAGTTTTGTGGTGGGGGGAATTTAATATGAGAGGTAATAACCTGCGCATCTGCTATAACAGGTTCCCCCAAACCCAATGGTAGTTTTTCTTTTTGTTTTTATTTTTATGAATAGACCTAGGAATCAAATGGTAGCTTCTTCTTCTTTTTTTTCTTTCTTTCATGAATAGGCCTAGGGACCCACAAGGTAGATACATTAAATTAAAATAAGACCTTTCAAACAAGGTTCCTTCCGATCTCTTTGGGGGAAGGAACGTTCCACTTATAAAATCCGCAGACCGATACCAAAAAACAGGATCTAGCTCAACTCAAAGAGCTAAAATAGTCTTTGAAGAGACTAACACAGTGAGCACTATAGAACAAGAAATTGAAGAATAAAACATATTGGGAAAGGAGGCAAGACCACTCGAGTCTTACACAGAACTAAACAATACAACCTTTGCTTTTACACCACCAATAGGGGACCCTGATTTTAAGGACATCATAGACCCTGAACAGGTGAATATTTTGTTTGGTAGTTCAACTAATGTAATTATCTCTCAAATAAACCTAGAAACTTTGGCAACAACAGTTTCAACCGGCTCAAGTAGAGTCCCATATATCCAATCCATAGGAAGACCTTTCCATCAAAGGGAAACTTTGTTTTCTTCAAAGATAAAACCACCTAGGTACTCTCTTTTCGGAAATCAAGCCAATATGGATGATCAAGAAGACCATAACAATGTAAGACATAGAGAGGAACAAGAAATGGGAAACCAAACCGAAACCACCTTCGGGTTTCCAATTTTAGACACCACTCTGAATGTCAACATGAAGAATATTCCTCTCTCAGCACTACCTACCTTTTATGGTAAAAAAATGAAGATCCAGACACCTTACTATTTGAATTTGACTTCTTTTGTAGGAGTTACAACTACATACAAGATGCCCATAAATTAAAACTCTTTCTTTCCACCCTCAAAGACTCTGCACTAAGATGGTTCATGGGGTTGGGAGAATCCGGTATTAGGTCTCGGGGAGCCATGAAAGACATATTTCTTAAGAAGTACTAAGATTACTGAAAGACCAAAGAGTCTCGTAATGACATATTTAAAATCCAACAATTATAAGACAAGACCCTCAAAGATTATATGGAAATATTTGGTTATATCTCCCAGAAGTCAAAATACCATGACCTCCCAAAGGATGCAATTAGGGCTCTTTTCCTTAAGGGAATCTTAGAAGAATATTTAGAGATGCTTAACCTGATGGCATCAGGTGACATATCTCATAAACCTTTTGCTAAAATTTTTGAAATGTGTAAAAATTACTCAAGGAGTAGTGCCAAAATGAGAAAGAATGTTTGGGACCCTTACAATATAAGATTAAAACCAGTTAGTTCAGGTGGTATTATGAGAGTAGAGATAGGGAACCTTTTATAAAACTTTAATACTGACATCTTAAGCACAATAGGTTCCCAGTTGGATACCCTTAAACTAAAAAAGAAATAGGAGGAGGAGAATACAACAATGAGCATATATTGCCCAAGATGCAAGAGGAAGCATTCCTCAAGGGAGTTCCCATTAGATAACATTTCAGTTTGTGTCTTATGTACAGAAGACCATGTGATCGAAAAACGTCCATCATTTCCTAGTTTATTAGCCATCTATAGGAGTGGAGATCCTGGGGAGTCTTCTTATGAACATAGGAGGCCATGGCAGCCTAGGAATCAATCCACATACACAGATCTACAGTCTCAAGTTCTACCCTATTATCAACAACAATAGTGGAACTCACCAAGTTGGAAAAAATGGTTTACTCAGTACCAACATCCTTGGATTCAAGAATGGAAGGGAGGACACAACCAAGGAAACCCTCAAGCTCCACCTATCCCTATGTCCAACCATCCTTATCCTCATTTCTCATTGAACACTCCACAACTTTTTCCAGGTTTTGTTCCACCACCTTTACCTCCTATCCCAAAACAACAACCGCTACAATATCAAAATGCAATCTCCCTGAGACTGACACTATTACCAGCACAACCAGTGTTGAATCCCAATAATAAACCCCCTCGACCTCTTAACAATGTTGAGATGCAAGCCTTCCTGACATATGTTATTACTCATGTTCCATTACAGGAAATTCAACTAATATCGGGAAAAGTTATAGATAGGCAAAGACCTTCAGTAGTCATCCAAGAAGAAGAATAAGAATAAACCACCAAACAAACCATGTATGACACTAGGTGGGAATATGTTATTATCTTGAAGAATAAAGAACCCAAGCTTCCCCAGAATGAACCTTCACAAATTACGAAGGTCCCTCCTTATCCAGACCGATTGGTAATCGAGAAACCTACCACTCGACTAGAATTTGACATTTTGAATAAATTGAAAAATATTTGTGTCAAAATTCCCCTACTTCAATCCATTAAAGACATTCCAATCTAGAGTAAGGTAGTCAAAGAATTGTGTATTAAGAAGCCGAGTAGGAAGAAAAAAGATTCCCCTACAGTACACTTGATAGGAGGACTCTCTGAGTACATATCATAGCAGTTAAAGCTAGCAAAATATGGGAATCCAGGAAACCCTGTAGTGACCATAACCATTAATGAGGTCTCCATCAGAAACACTCTCATATACGCAGGGGCATCCATCAATGTTATGACCACTACTACCTTGGAACAATTACAGTTACAACCTCTTCTTCGGCCTACCCCAACCATTTTGGAATTAGCAGATAAAACTAGTGTTATACCTGAAGGAATTTTAGATGATATCATGGTTACTTTAGCCTCATGGGAGTACCCCATATATTTTCTTGTCATTCATTCAAAGGATCCTACTAGAGGCCATCCCATTATTTTGGGAAGACCTTGGCTAGCCACAACCAATGCATTTATTAGCTGTAGAGAAGGAGAAATGACCATCTCAAATGGTCTCTCTATCCAAAAGCTCATCATTTACCCTCCAGATCAATCTATTATGGAGAATATATGGTGGCTTGAATGTCCATATGAGAACGAAGACTGGGAAGAACCCGTATTTACTAGTGACCATGCAAGGGCACTTCAGGAGAATACACTAGAAAATGTGCTAAACTAGTTTATTTCTGCTATCACATGTGTGGATTTTTCCATAGTCTTTTCCCCAATTTGAGTAAATGTTTAGGGAAGAATTTCAAGAACAATTGGACCCATCCATTTTTTCTTCAACATCTTTTATTTTCGAAATAGATGAGTCTTCCATGTCTTATACTATTCCCTATGAGATTAGTCCAAGGAAAATTTTACAGATAAACTCTGGGCTAGATACAGACCAACATAAATAGTTAGTAGATATTCTTAAAGAAAAATCAGGAGCATTTGCCTGGGAATACACTGACATGAAGGGTATACAACCTGACACATGCATCCATCATATATACACCCAGGGGAAAGTCACACCTGTCAGGAAACCCCAGAGAAGGATGAACCCAACACTCAAAGACATATTCAAGGAAGAAATCCAAAAGTTGTTAAATCTCAGTTTTATCTATCCCATCTCTGACAGTAAGTGGGTATCCCCACTTGTAGTGGTTCCAAAGAAAGTGACCAGGAAATGGATAATTTGTGTTGATTTTCGGGAACTCAACAAAGCCACTCTAAAAGACTACTTTCCTCTCCCTTTCATTGACCAGGTTCTAGATACCTTGTCTGGAAAGAAGTATTTCTCCTTTCTATATGGGTATAGAGGGTACAACAATATTATTATATCACCTGAGGACCAAGAAAAGACTACCTTTACTTGTCCTTGGGGCACCTATGTCTATAGGGTCTTACCATTTGGATTGTGTAATTCCCCTGCCACTTTTCAATGAGCAATATTAGGGATATTTTTCGATCTTATTAATGATTGTGTGGAGGTGTACATGGATGACTTCACAGTCTATGGAAACACTTACCAGGAAGCCTTAAACAACTTAAAAAAAGTCTAATCAGATGCCAGGAAATGAACCTATCTCTAAGTCATAAAAAATGCAAAATGTTGTTAACTGAAGGAGTGGTTATAGGAAATTATGTTTCATCTGCAGGGATAAAAGTCGATCCTACAAACATTAAGGTCATTATTAGACTTCCACCCCCCAAGACTCATAAAGAGGTGAGAATATTTCTTGTACATGCCATATATTACCAATGGTTTATTGAAAATTTTACAAAGATTGTTGCACCTATGTTTGTATTATTGATAAAAGATGTTGATTTTGTTTAGACTGAGCAGTGTCAAACTGCCTTTGAAACCCTGAAAGATAAGTTGTCTGTGGCACTAGTTCTTAGAGGGCCCAATTGGACTCTCCCATTTCATATATCCACCGATGCCTCTGACACATCAATAGGAGGGGTATTAAGGCAGAAAGAAGACCAACACTCCTATGCCATTTATTTTGTAAGTAATAACTTGTCCCCTGCTGAGTCAAACTACACAGTCACTCAGAAAGAGTTCTTGGAATTTGTTCATGCTATTAACAATTTTCATCATTACATTAAAGGTTATGAAGTATTTGTACACACCGATCATTCCTCCATTAGGTTCCTCATGAACAAACCTATAACTAATGGCCGAGTGACTAGGTGGCTTTTGTTATTGCAAGAATTTAACATCACTGTGCTTGACCGACCTAGAAAGGATAATGTAGTAGATGACTTTCTTTCCCACATAAAGAATGAGGATGATGATATCTCTGTAGATGATAGTTTCCTAGACGAGCACCTCTTTGAACTTTCTCTGAATACCCCATGGTTTGTGGATATGGAAAATTATCTGGCCACTAGGAAATTACTGTCCCATTTGTCACCTCATGAAAAGTGAAAAATTATTACACAGAGTGCTAATTAATCTTGGGTTGGTCATGATATTTTTTGCATAGGTCCTAATTTGATTATTTGTAGATGTGTCTGATAGAACAAGGTACCTGATATACTACGAAGCTGTCATGATGAACCATGTGGTGGCCATTTTTCTGACAATCGTAAAACATATAAGGTGTTACATTCAGGTTACTATTGGCCTAGCATTTTCAAAAGATGCTACCAAGTATGTGAGAAGTTGTGATAGTTTCCAAAGGATAGGAAGACCTACGTCAGCTGACGAAATACCTTTGCATGCCCAAGTTATGATAGAACCCTTTGAAAAATGGGCCCTCGACTTTGTAGGACCAATTTCACCCATGTCTCGTAGGAAGAACTATATTTTTGTTTGTATGGACTATGTCACCAAATGGGTAGAGGAAAAAGCCCTATTGAGGGCTACATAGAAGGCTATTTTCGAATTTATCTATGAATACATATTTACCTACTTTGGTGTCCCTCGTGAAATTGTTACCGACCAAGGAACTCAATTCACTTCCAAGATGATGAAAGATCTGACAGAGAAATATGGGATTAAACACCGTAAATCTTCTCCATACCACCCGCAAGACAATGGTCAGGTAGAATCCACAAACAAAGTTTTGGAAGCCATCTTGACCAATACTTTTCAGTTACATCACCGGGATTGGGCTGATAGGCTTCCAGAGGCTTTGTGGGCATATCAGACTACCTGGAGAAATACCACTAGACATACCCCTTATGAGCTAGTGTATGGGAAACACGTACTTTTACCTATAGAATTCCAAATAAGGACCTTTTGTATTGCCGCAGAATTAGGATTGAACCTAGATTAGGCTCATAAGCAACGAGCCCTACAATTAAATGAGTTGGATGAAATCATGCAAGATTCCATCCAATGGACGATATTAGTCCAAAACTAGAGGAGCAAGTGGCATGACAATTTTATTAAGAAGAAGCACTTCCATCCTAGTGATTGGGCCATGTTGTTTGATTCCCAATTCAAAACCTGCAAACAAAAACTCACCACCCAGTGGTTGGGTCCTTACGAGGCAGACATTGTATATGACAATGGAGCTGTAAAAATTAAAACAATTGACGATGGACAAGTCTCCTTTGTGGTAAATGAACACTAACTTAAATTTTATCATAAGCCCATTTCTAGAGAGGATTTTCTATAGGTCATGTCAACTGACAAGGCATTGGCCTTAGTATATGGGGAAGTCCCCCCTTGTTCTTGAATTGTTTTTTGAATTTCCTACTATACATATGTAAATAGTTTTTGAATTTTGTTAATAAGGCAACTCTAGAGGTTTCTGTAAGTATTTATTTCACCATGAATACACAGTTTCAAGGATCTTTCTTCAAAACATTATTACACTTGAATTTTTTTCTTTCTAAAGCATCAAATGAATATTGACTTACTGTAGTTAGCCATATTTTTGCAAACATTCTCATTTGTTTTAGGCATTCTAAAGCAGTTTCTCTTGAAACTCTTCACCACTGTATAAGGAAGTGATATCGTAACTATCAATCCTAGAGGTCTCTTGTACAGTTTTTCCAAGAAACCTGAGTAAGTGAGTCAAGTGTCTTTATCAAAGAGTAATAAGGAGGTCTAATGAGCAGTTAGTCATGGAAACATCACAATAGCTACAAAGGAAGAAAGTAAGTTGAGCCTAGAGATACATTTTTGTTCTTTCTCAATGGTACCATCCACTACACACTAAATAGCTTGATTATATCATATCTTTAGATTGGACACGTTTGCTTAAGTACCACCTACATCGGGAAGATCACTAATAATATAACGAAAATTCATCCTCTAACATAAATACCATCCCAATTAAAAAGAAAAAGAAAGAACAATTTGTTCAGAGTTGTTCCCGCATATTCTTGCATAGGAAATATTATACTAAAATATTAAAAGATGGAGGGACAGTCTCTGAGGTTTTAAGAGAATAACCCACTGGGATACTGAACAGGTCTGTTGGCAGTGGGTACCAGCCTGTGGTATGACTAGGTAAACCCATCGAAGTACTGAACAGGCTTGCTTGCAACGAGGCATTCTACCTAGCGAGGATGATAATCTAACAAAAATAAATCATAAATTTAAACTTGTTCTGATGTACGGGATTACTTGTAGACAAAGTTGACATGGAGTACATGTGGTTAAGCTAAGGTTAATGAATCTCATAAACTTGCCATTGGGAAATAACTCTAAGACTATCTTGAAACTCTCTTGCCTACATCTTCTTATCTATATATAGGATCTCTTATCCTATCGGTGGGGCCATCTTCTAACTGTCTCGTCAGAACAAGCTGTGAAATTTTATCTTTACACTTGATATACTATAAATCTTCGGCTATTGGGGGATACTGACTGGTTTCCTATACTTTTGATTGTGAGGTGTCACAATACTTAGGTGTGGGGGAGGGGTTCATGAGATGAAAAATGATAATTTTCTAGAGAAGTAGATCTTTGCAAGAATTTTTGTATTATTTCTATGATATAGGTTATTACATTGATAGTCATGTTATTTTTGAAATTCTTAACTCCTGTGTGCTATAAATTACCTAACAAACTAATTTTTATTGGTTACTTAACATACCGCTCTTTATCGGTTTATCGTTTCATTACAAGATGCATATTATAGGTTTGACAATACATGTTTATGCTTGCTATAACTTGTTCATTATAGGTTTTTGACATTATATGTCATATGCAAGAATATTGAGTGAGCATGGGGCATTTTGCCTCTGCTCATTAACTATTGTGAATGTCAAAAACACTTCCAATTTGTAGGCTAACCATTATAAGAGGTGAAAATGCACTTAACACAAAGTTATCAAATGAAGTACCATATGAGGTTCCGTATGAGATGTCGTTTGAGGTACCGTATGAGATTTCATTGAGGTGCTGAACGAAGTCCCATACATGCCAGTAACTGTCCTAGATTCCAGGTAACCATAAATCAATCATTCAATTGAATTGGTTGCATGCATTGATTAAAGATGCTTCACATGTTAATGATCAAATGTCCAAGTCAAAAGACTTGGACATTGATCTAACCACACACTACTACATTTCCCCAAAGCTTGCCATCAAATTTGAATTTCCCACACATGGCAGCTCGCGTGCACATGTGTGAAATGTATTCCACCTTAAGTGCATCCAAAATCAGGTTGGGCACTCTATTATCTCATTTTCCCTTTCCATTTTCTCTCCTCTCTGTTAAGAAATCACGCCCAACCTCTTCCATCTCGTCCTCTGTCCAAAACACATTCAGCCTGTGCTCAATCTGTGCCACTACTTGGCTCGATTATGCCCTTGCTTGGTGAATTCCACCTCTGTCACAATGCCTAGGAGATACGAACCCTCCTCCTATGCAGACTTGTTTTCCATTCCTGAATTTGCACAGTGCAAAGAAGTGTTTTTGCATGCTGATTGCGGGCCATTTCTGTCTAGATTCACGATGACGGCCTCTCTATGCAATTTGCAGTTGGTTTTGATTGTAAGACAACACATGTAGGGTCTCTTATCTTTGAAGTCATAGAAGAATCCTTTGTCGCTGCAACAAAGCTCCCAATAATGGGAGATAAATGGTTAAAAAACCACCAATTGTCACACTCAAGTTACAACAGGGTGTTTAAGCCCGAATTCGAGAGAATTTCAGGAGAAAAAAGGTAAGCTAAGGAGTGGATAAAGGCAGAATTGGTCAATCCCCTCATCGTCATCACAAGTTTAATTACATGTGAAGGTAGATAGTCTACTTTCAAAGCTTGTCATTTTAGATTGTTGGCTCATTTTATGTTCAACAAACCCTTGAACTTCCCCTTCTATTTTCTCAAAATCTTGGAGAAGATGTCCTCTCAAGTGAGGAAAAATGTGACTAACCCCCACAATAGTCTCTTCCACCATGGCTTGATCAAACTCCTCATTCTTGCCGAACTAGAGAAACATGGGCAAAATTGGGATGCCTTTATCTACCAATTTCCAAACGCTCACTTGATAGTTAAGACCGACAAAAAGCCACTTGGCCTAAAAACTATCTCTCCATCCAAGCCTCACTCTCCAAGAACCCCAAACTCCCTTGCACAAACCCTCTCTTTGCTGGAACAATACCAAAAGGTTTTTGATATCCCTACTTCTTCATCGGGTAAAAAGACCAAGAGAAAAGATCAAAAGAAGCCCATTGTTGACCCCCCAATGCCTTCACTCTCTCTTGATCCTACACCTAAAAATATTCAAGAAGTAATGTAGCAAGACTTTCTCATAATTCCTACAAACAAGAGGGGAGCCAATCGATTTGGTAAGGGACCCTTTCGGAAGAGTACCCAGAACACAAGAACCAAGCCTTATGCAAAACATCCACCTTCTTTGGATCCCATCCAAGTGTCCTCTGCCCTTGAGAGCCCTCATAAGAAACCTAGGGAAGTCTCTGCGGATGGATTAGAACCACTAAGGAAAACAAAATAAGAACCTACCTCACCTTACCGATCTCCCATCACTCCTACTTCACCCATGCCCAATTTAGATCCTAAAAATGATAGATTTTCCACATCCCTCAAAGGATATAAGCCTTCCTCAAAGATCACTGATTCTGTCCCAACCATAGAGCAGCTACAAAAATAAAACCATCAGCTTCTCCAATAGTTGGAAGAGAGGAATATAGTAGATGTACACCTTCATCATGAAAATGCAGTCCTTCAGGAAAAGGTCAACTCCCTTCAGTGGTTGGTTGATGAAATGACTAAATCTAAACGCAGCCTCAGAGCACAATTAAAGCAACACAAGAGGCACAAGGCTAAGCCTACACAACAAGAAGGAGAGGCTTCCAAAGTTGATCCTCCTCAACAAGCCTAGTCACGAGGGGTAAATTCTTTTTGTTTGTAGTGGGACCTACAAAATCATAAGTGTGGGGGTAATGTTGGGCCCGAGATATGATCACTTTCATGACAATTATTATACACTTTTGCCACATGTACATATGCGTTTTTCATACTTTAAAAGATATTTTTGAAGAATTTCATGATAAAATTGTATGATCGCCATAAGGTACGTGTAATTCATGTTTAATGATTGAATCAAGTATAATTCATCATGTTTTACGGTTTCTAAGAGATAATTCACATTTGTTGGTGTTACAGGGAAACAACGCACTATGTTTCTAGTTCTGACACTTGATCCGACACTCATTCTGACACTCAATCCGACACTCTGTCTAGCACTGTGTATTGCTCAAAAACGAAAGGTGGCTTGGTGGTTAAGTTATTGGCGTCTAGTGACGTGAAAATCAAGCAAGTGGGTTTTGCTTATCCTTATCCCCTCCATCTATTGAGCTCCAAATAACTCAGTTTCAGTTCTCTAAAGAGGGAGATTATTGGCTCGCTCAGTTTTAACAGTTAGGGCATCATTTATTGTAATTTGCCGAAATTAGAAGTGGTTCAACCCTCCTGTGGTCGACCACTTGGTATGTAAGCTTATAAATATTGCTAGGATGGTCATAAGATTGTTAAGCAAGTAGAAAAACCATTGTATTGGAGACAAACTCATTTTTCTCTATTTTTTATATTTTACATTGCCAGAATTATGCCAGAACTGCATTTTCATGTTTTAATAGTGAATTCATCTTGTTAAGCTCGTGGTGTGATTTTAGGGAGTGACCATGAATTGTTGGGGGGGCCAAGAATAGTCTAGTAACTATATTCATGTTTATTTATGCATTTCTTAATTTAATTGCTCTTTTTATTTTCTGTACATGCATGTTTTTATTGTGCTAACTAGTTTGTTGTAGCTTAGTTGTTTTGATTCTATTTTGCAGGTTAGATTATATGTACTAGCATGCACTGATATAGTAGTCTAGGAATAGACTTGCAAGTCTCTATACTAACCCCATGCACATTTAGATGTTAGATCATGCTTTGATTTATGATTTTATAGTCTAGTTTAAAATAGAGTTTAATTAGAATAGAACAGAGTTTGATTTGGACAGAGATTGATGGATCGATAGAGTTAATTTCAGCTTTTGATTATAGCTTGTTTACTTCAGTTTTATATATATATATTTCATTTAATTAGTTATTGGTTAATATAGATTGTTAATTTACTTTTTAATATCATAGTTTAATTTTTGTTTTCAATTATTTCCTGATTGCAGTTTGAATGGTTAGAGTAGACATAACATAGTTTTATTTTATGCAATTTCCTTTCCTAGAATTAAAATGCAATTAAATTTCTTAGTTAATGGTTGAATCTGTTTTTTATTGCATAGTGTAGAAGTATAATGATGATATCGTTATGGTCTTGATGGTTTATACATGAATATGTAGGGTGTTTAACATTATTTTTGTCATGGCTAATTTCTCATTGGATTGTTTAATCCATACCTTTCATTTTTCCATTGAGATTAGTGTTGAGCTTATACCACTGGAATTGTCCTTTGTAGTCAAGTTCCATCGACATATTATCTGACACCGAAGACATTCACACAACCACCAACATTATATTTGAATTGTCATAGGTTAAAGAATAGTTTCCTGCTTTCATAGATCAGAATAGATAGTTTCTTTCTTTCATAGATTAGGAAATAGTTTTATTTGCTGATGTATGATAGATAAACCTTTCTTTGATAGATTAGATAGTAGTTTTCTTATTATAGATTAAGAATTAGTTGTTATTCTTTCTTGCTTTCAATAGAATATATTTCCTTTCATGCATTGCATTGAGAATTTAGTCCAGTTGCCTCTTGGATTTCCTTTCACGCATTAGAAATAGTTTTGCATTGAGCATTTAGTCCACTTGCCTCTTAGTCTAGATAGTTGTTCAATGAGAAGTTTTACTTTGATTTCTTGCAGTAGTTAGTTTCCTTTGCTTACCTATCTTTTTCTTTAGTAGGTTAGTTAGGTGCCTTTGCTTATTTGTCTTTTTCTGTAGTAGGTTAGTTAGGTGTCTTTGCTTGCTTGTATATTTTCTTTAATAGGTTAGATAGGTGATTTTGCTTACTTGCTTATTTATTTGCTTTCATAGGGTAGTTTCTCATTGAATGTAGGTTGGAAAGTTAAAGAAGTTTGTTTTTGTCATTTTCTTATTATGCTTAGTAGTTTTCCTTTTCTTATTGTTGAACTAGTTTTCTTTACATAGGGTTTTACTTGCTTTCTTAGGAATTATCCATCGACCCTTGGCCCAAAAGTACTTAGCTTACCTAGTTTCAATTTACTTAGTAGGGTTTGTCAATTAGATAGTTTTTCTTGAGTATATTAGACTTAGATATATTCTTTCCTTAGTTAGAATATACTCCTACTAGCCTTCTAACTTTAGCATATATTTTTCTACAACTCTAAGTTTACTTACCCCAGGTTGACAATTTAATAGAGGGTTTTTACTATGTTTTTAGTGCATATATAACACCCATAAACTTGTTTCTTCACCAGAGCCTCCTGCTCGATGAAATCCTAATGACTTTCTCGGTGACATGCCCCTCCATGCTTTGTTCCACTATGGCAACCACATGTTCCAACTATGAGCCTCTTTCCTCTATCTCTTCAAAAATTGTGCAGTCTTCGTCCTGCACCAGCTGGAGTCGTTGTGTTACCTCCATCACTCTGATTTGGATGGTAGTGACCTGTTTCTGACCTGTTCTTTTCTCCTATGACCTCTTCATATTCTCCAATGTTGTAAGAATTTATAGCTGCGCTTGCACCGTCTATGCCTATTTCTTTGCTTCCTGGAGTTGTGCCTCCAATGTCTTCAGTTCTGGATCTTCTGCAAGGCTCTCATAGGTTTGCGCACTTCTGTCGCTTAGTTTCTTTCATTCTGAAGCCAACGCCTTGATTCTTTCTACTGTGCCCCTAACAGTTTCTTCCCTCTGATCTCTCACTTCTTACAGAGTGTTATGCACTGCTTGAATTTCTATCTATGCTACTCTTTGTTGGCGTTGTTTAATAGCCTTGACGAACTTCCCCACTTGGATATTAGTTTTTTATTCTTCCATCTGTGTCAGTCCTAGCACAAAGTGAAATGATTGAGTCACTACCTCTCTAATCCCAATCTATTCTGCGAGCAACTCATCTCTCTCTTTTCAGATTTTCACTCTGTCCTCCTTGAGCTTCGCCCTAATGTCATATTTCTCTTGCTACACAACCCAAATTTTCTCTAAGGCATCCTCATATTCATTCCTCAAGGCCTCTGTGGCCTGTTCCTTTTCTTCCTGGACTCGAAGAAATCAAGTCTCTGTGGCATATGCTAATTTGCGTAGTTGGGTGGGCTCATCCCCCAATTTTACATTCTCTACCGAGGATGGTGCAATAGACACTGCACGGCTCGACTGGAGAGATTACTGGATTTCTTTAAGTTATTTCTTGATTTCCATCCATTATGGCACGGTCCTAATGGTCCAATGGCGATATTTCTGGCAATAACTACATTTCTAGCCATTCTGGAGCATCGTTCTAATGGTCGAGATGCCTCCAACGATCATATAACTTCGTTGAGGTGAATTGTTATTCTACGTTGTTCTGCCATTCCGGTGAGGTTAAATTTCTGCGGATATGTCTCTTGCGAAGTCTTCTGTGTAATGTTGGTCCCCGGTTTTGACCATGTTCTTTGCCCATACTACATAGCATTGACCTCCAACTATATGCCAGTACCACCCTTTTTGACCTCCTTTTGATATAATCAACATCCCTTTACCATTCAAAGGGGTCACCTAAGGTATCTTTGAAATTCAAGTTATTATTATGCATTTTTAATACTTTAGATTGAT
>ML816082.1:88814-110417 GCA_009831015.1 Picea engelmannii | reverse complement strand
TGTCCACTAGCACACTGACTATCTATCTAGATGATAATCATTTTCAACACTATTGATAGTCTACACGGCAAACATAACAATGTCAATTAATAGAACACAACTGTGTCTATCCATATTAGTACACAACTACTATACATTGGTACACAACCACACCAAGTAGCACACGGCTACTTAATTAGTGACACATAGTCACAACCAATGGAACACATCCACCACAGTAGCATACATCTATTGTCTAGAGACATACAGTCTCCATAGCAATCATAGCCTCTGATAGCAACCTACATAGAAACAATATCATGATATAAACTGAGTCATTTGGGCCATTATTCCACTCACATCTGTGATATCTAGAAGATAATATTCCCTGTAAAAGTAAAACATCGGCCATGGTCTATTTGGACTATTCTTCTTAATCATAAAAGAATAATTGTCCCTGATTTCTGAGCCTGGAGCATTCACCTAACTGGGTCATTCCTTCGTCACTAATCATAGTGCAACCTGGAGAGAATGAGTCTTCCATAGGGAATGTTTGTCTCTGATTTTTTAACCTGGACCATTCACCTAACAAGGTCATTGTTTCGGCACTAACCATAGTGCAACCTAGATAGAATGAGTCTGCCCTAGGGAATGATTGTTCAGACCATTTCCTAATGGAAATGATTTTCCTACACCAACCTCCAAAATGGACCATTCTTCAAAACTGCTCACAACTGTGAACTTTGAAAGAATGATTGTTTGGCGAGGTGGGCCATTCTACTTTACCACTACTCAGAGTGACTACCAAGAAGAATGATTGTCCTAGACCATTCCCCCACACTAGCCACAAGGGGAATCGTTTTCTATGGTACATCATTAATCTATCAAACCATTTTCATTACGAAAATGATTGTCCAATCTGGACCATTTTCTGAACTAGAAAACGAATGTTCGTCAAAAATCTCAAACCACTTTCTGAACTGGAAAGGAACTTCTCATCTTGGACCATTTTTCGAATCGAAAAATGATTGTCCATAAATTAATAGCACATCAGTGTTCCTTCCCAACCTGGGAGTAATCTCTTCCTTTTTCAATAAGGAATTCATCTCCACGAGCCCCATCTTGCAAACTTTTCATCTTGGAAAGAGGTTTTACCAAAATATCTGCTATCTACTCATTTGTGGAGATATATTGGAGAACCACTTCTCTTTTCTAGACTTCATCACAGAGACTGTAATGCTTGATCTCAATGTACTTTGGTCTGTTATGGAACACTAGTTTTCTCTGAAGGCTTCATGTAGCTCTGATCATTAAAATATATATCATGGTCGAATTCATCACTTTTGTTTCCTGCTAGCTCATGACAACGTGGGCAAGGCTCAAACTGAAACATATCCAAGTAGCACTTTTCCTGCCATCATGAGACTTTTCCATGGATTAGAAATCCATCATCCCAGACTTCTGAGTAACTATTATGATATCTTTGTCATAGAAAGTTTTCACCACGCTTATGTTGTATATGAGATACTCTGCATCAAGTTTTTTGAATCTGTACATGGTTTTCTTATTTCTGCATACATGGGCCTCTTTCTGGTATACCTCAAAAACTTGAGATTTATTTACATAAGATTATTCCTCAAATGCTCTTATTGGGAAGAATAGTCTTTTACAACCAACTGATGTAAACTTCAATCCATGGATATTGCAAGAGATATAATAGCTCACATAGAGGTATATCTGGTTTATGGGAACAAGTTGTTATCATAGTCTTCTCCTCCTTCTGGAAGAACCTATAGTTATGAATCTCACAATACTTCCATTGATAATATTTTTTCACAATTTCTTAAATATATTGTTCTTCATCATATATTCCATTACTTCTACTTGATTGCTTCTAGTGGGTTCAAACCAAGCTGGTAGTCTTGTGATTCTTAGTATAATAACTAGTTGTTCTGGATTTTCTTTCTTTCTTGGAATCTTCATGTTCTTCCTCATGTTTCACTTTAGCTCTTGGGTCCATGGAGTCTTCTATAGATTCCATGCTCTGAAGATTCCAACTTCTTCCTTTCATCATAGGATCGTGGATGTATATGGACAACCAATGATACTTTAAGGCTTCTTTTTGAAGAAGACTTCTTCTAGAGTCAAACTGAACATGTATTGTTTATCATGGCTGATACTTTCAATTGGAACATAGACAAATACTTCATAATATTCAATGGAGCATATAATTTAGGATTATCTCCCTCCTAATCCTTGCTTCATGCATGAATGCATGCTCTTCTTTTGGAATTATATAATCATCTCCCTCCATCTAAGAGAATCTGTGCTTTCATCTGCATCCTTATTGCCTTCTGCAAAGTGTCACAATTCCTTTCTAATTTCCTCTTGATTGTTGACTTCTTCTTTTTTTTACTTCTTTTAGGTTTCTTCAAGTTTGATTATGATTTCATCTTATCTTGCAGTTGTTACTTATGTAATAGCTTCCACGGGAATTGTTACCAAGGATTGTCAATGTACTTCATTTTTTCATGTGTATTTCTTGACTTGTAGTCATCGTGATAGCAATCCTTATCTTGTTATTATTCCATAGGTATTGTTTCACTTGAACATATTATCTTCTAAGAAATAGATATGCAAGACATGTACAAAAACTATGTAAACATGGTATGTACAAGAACTATGAAGAATATTGTTACCTTGCTTTAGAAGAAGAAGTATGTTTTATCATGCTTGGCCTTCTTTGAGAGTTCCCTTTCTTCGGCAAATGATGCTTTGTGTGTTTCCTTCCTTTTACTTAACTCGGGAAAATGATTCTTGTAGTGACCATATTTTTGACAGTTGAAGCATTGTATTTTTGACATATATTTCTCTTGATTTGGTTTCTTTCTTGAGTCAAATTTATTCTTATTCCTGAATTTCTTGAACTTTGTTGTGTAGGCTTGATCATCATCTTTCCTTTGGAATTTCTCTTTTGCACTAATCCTTGATTCTTCTTGTGCACAGCAAGTCCAAAGTTTTTCAAATGCGGGATACTCCTTCCTTGTGTTCATGATTGTGGCAAATGCATCCCATGACTTGGGAATACCATTGAGTACTATAATTACCAGTTCCTTCTCTGAAATGATTTCTTCAATAGCTTGTAGTTGATCTCTTATCTGAGAGATTCTCACAAAGTATGATGTTATGATGTTATGATGTAATAATCATTTATTTTCATGTCACGGAGCTCATTCTTCAGACTCATTACTTATCCAATGTTTCTGACTGAGAAGAGGTTAGTTAAGGCATTGTACATCTTCTTAAATGAGTCAAGATGAGATATGTAGGGTATCAAGTGATATTTTATAGAGTTCGCTATGATACTCGTGGAATTGATGTCATTGTCCTTGAACTTCTCCATAATTGCAACGTTCTAAGGTTCCTTCTCTTTTCCTTCTTCAAACTGTGGTTCCACGATCTTTCCTTTCACGATATCCAACACTTTATTCTTGGCAAGGATGAGATCAATCCCTGTCTTCCATGCTCTGAAGTTAGAAGCCACTTCTAACTTGTTTTCTGACTTCATAGAATAATTCATGACTGCTTTGACTTGGTCAACCTTTTACTTTGACTTGGTCAACCTTTGACTTTGACCAAAAAAATCAAACTTGGCATCTTAGATTTCTGAGAGTTCTAGGAGGTGTGTTGGGTTAGGGAGCACTAGGCTATCTAGAAATTGGGTCAATCTCTTCACTTAAGGTTCTTCAACAAGAGGGTTAGGGTTTCGTTGTTGCAGCAAAAATTGATTGTAACTGCAACTGCAACTTTAACTGAGCAAATCCTCCCAATCTATCTTCCAGCGGTTAGACTGTTTGAAGATAGGGTGGACCCATAACCTGTTAGAAATAATAGATGTGCTCATTTAACCATAGACAATATAGAAATATGGTCACCCAACCATAGGTCGAAGCCACCCCTGATCACCTTAACCTTGATAGAGAATGATTCTTGAAGAAAACCCTAGGCCTAATATCCAATCAATGTAGCGTACCTATCTCTGGAGCTAGCACACAAGGCAGAAAGTCCAAACCATAATCAATAGAAAGTCCAAGCATAAACCGATAAAACAGGTTGCAGTAGTTGCAGCTGCAACTACTCTCCAGACGTGTGCACTTACTCAGTTTCTACAGTGCGCACTCTTGCATTTCTGCAGTTGCGAGCTGTGTGTGTCAAATGAGATCTGGTGACCTGTATTTATACTATTTCTCCTTAGCTGTCTGGGCTGACTTCTCATTCTGTAGGCTAAACACTCAATATTAAATATTTCCTTTGGCCAACGTGTCTTCTAGGGTTATGTCCAATGCTTTAGGGTTTCTTCTTGCTTCCCATAATATTATATTCTTGTCATGGTTACACGTGGAGGTTATTACCTCCCGCAGCTACCATAATATCAACAGTCCATACTTCATCGAGAGTGGTAGAGGATTCTACATGGAAGATAAATTATGGATAAATTGACAAGCATATTAGCCTAAATTCCATATATTTTATGTTGAGAGACTAAGCTTTCTCATCAGTAGAATTGGGTTCTTCTTCAGTTCCCATAGTGATTCGATAAATTCCTTTACTTTTGAGGAGAAGGAGAACTTTCATCTTCCATTCAAAATAATTGAATGGAGTGAGGATCGTTGTCAGGGTTGGATCCATTCTCTATGGGTTGTTCAATCTTTGAAAAAGCTACAATATAATTTTATTTTTCCTCACAATCCACTCTAGTTCTATGATACCGTGTAGGATTTTAAGCACAAGCCGAGATCTAGTTGCGAGAAAAAAGTACACTAGTAAAATTGCAAGAAAAATAAAGATGAAAGAATGAAATAACACTCAAAAAGACAATATTGTTGAAGAACCAATTTGTATTTCAATTGTATATTAATGCTTGACATGAGTATAATATATATACTCTCGAGGGAGAAATGTGCATAAGGTAGGGGTTCTCTGTGCTTGCACTAATTAGATTTAGTAAATTATTAACTAATCACTACCATGGGTCACTAAGTGGTAAATGATGGTAAATTATAATTTTGACTCCATTAATAATAAAAGAAATGTGCACTTCCTAAGGGGATAAGTTATCCATATCCAACGTGCATTAGTTGTCATCAATGCCATATGTTAAGACTTGTTATAAATAGCACTGCTAAAAATAGGAAACCCCTTGAATTTAGGAATGGCTAAAAATAGACATGGATGTCTCGTGAAAAGTGCAATGTTGTGCATGTACTCCAACACGAAGACTAAAGCGAGTAGCAAGGAAGAGGGAACAACCACACGAGGGAGAGTTCCATAAGAAGAAAAAAAATATTTCTAAATAAGGAGAAGCATTGGACACCACTTAACTTTTATGAGAGAACTTGGTAGCCAAAATTGTGAATCCATAAACATGTGAGGAGACCATATGAATTTTAGGTTTTCCCACCTTCTTTAGCAGAAGTGGCATGGATTAACGAAATGTCATTCTTCAACATACTGAAAACTTTGGGTTGCCAAGAAAAATGTCAACATAGGAAGGCAGATGCCCAAATGAAACATTAGGCAAAGAACAAACAAAATGACAAGAGGAAGACCAAAGTGAGTAGGAAGGAATAGGGAATGACCACACAATGGAGAGTTACATAATAAGACAAAAATATTATCGAATAAAGAGAAGCATTGGTCACCACTTAATTTTTTTTTAGATGACTCAAGAGCCAAAATTGGAAAACTCACCCGTGCACAAGAAACAAACGAGGAGACCAAATGATTTTTTTGGTTTCCCACCTTCCTTTGCACTAGTGGCAAGGAGTAAACAAAGTGGAATCCTTGAATGTACCAAAAACTTGGGGCTGCCAAGAAAATTTCTAAGGCAAGAAGGAAGATAGAAATATGAAACATAAATCAAATAACAAGCAAAATGGAAAGAGGAATACCAAAGCATGCAGCAAGGAAGAGACAATGCCCACAAAAGGGAGAGCTCAATAATAAAACAAATTTTCAAATAAGGAGAAAAATTGAAAAAAAATATCAAAAGAAAATCAAACAAAAATATTTATTTATTGTCTAGAGAAAGGTTAATGTTTCATCTTTCTTTCTAGACATCTTAAGGGTTTATGTTTCATTATTAATCCTTAACCCTAAGAAAGCAAATTGGCCCTCACTCATTATGCTTTAAGGATTGTTCTAACATCTTGTGGGTTGATTTAAGAAGTTCTTCAAATCTAAAAATTAATTTGCATCATTAGAAATCAAATTTGGTGAAACTCTAAAGGCTAGTTCTGGTCTTTAAAATTGTATTCTAACCCTTTCCTAATCTATACTTCATTTCTAGATCATTTTTAAGCTCATTTAACATATTTTGTTGTGAAATCAATCTCCTAGTTGTTAAATTATGTGTGTCTTTCATTGGAAGGTTCTCTTGGTGAAACCCTAAGGGGATTCACCATCATTTCTTACAAGCTTATGTTAAGTTCATGATTACTTATAAATTAAGCTTATAATTTATTAGTGATGGTTTGCATTTACTGTTGTAACTTATTTATTTCAGACTTAACACGTAGTAATTAGCTCCTAACCCTCTCTATATTAGGGTGGTTTATGCCCTTGTTTCTTATTGGATATTCTTTAAGGCATCTTATCACTTACTAGGCATTGATCCATCTAATCATATATTTAGATGTTGGTTGAAGTGAATCATAGCTCACATGATAATGACTTAATTGATGGGATTAATTCATATAGATCAGAATACCCCCCTTGGCTTCAATGAGCAAGTCTAAAGTGAAGGGGAAAGCATACTAAGGTGACAGTGGTGCATTTCCCAAGTGTGTTTACCCCATAGCACCACGATTGGGACTGTCATGAGGGTGTTAATTTAGGCGGCAAAAATATGTAACTATCGTTAAGTATTATAAAATGCCTAAAAATAAAATTAAAAAAAAGTATTATATTTATGAAACTAAAAATAAAAGTGTTTTTTTTAATATAAAATATTTTTATTAAGAAATGTAATAATCAAAATACTATTGGATATATGAATTATTTTTCATAAAAAATGTAGTACTCATACAGTTATTCTTATATAATAAATAATAATGTAATCTTGTTTTAATATAACTCATATAATGGACTACACATTCATTTTTTAAATTGAAGGAATACAAAATATGATTAATTAAAAAAGCAATACACAGATTATATTCACAAAGTCAAACTAATATATGGATACTTGAGAACCATGTATAAACCCTTTATATGTATATTAATTTAACTAATGCATAGAAAGAGCTCCATGTATTATGTATATTAGTTAAATTAATATATGAATATAATTTAACTAATATATGGAATACGCGGAACCAATGTATGGATACCCATATATTAATTTAACTAATATATGGAATACGCGGAACCAATGTATGGATACCCATATATTAATTTAACTAATATATGGAGTGGTTTCACTATTCCATATATTAGTTAAATTATTATATGGAGTACCCATGTATTATTTTAACTAATATATGAATTACGTTAAACTTGGTAGTTTAACATGGCTATGCCACTTAGTCCATATATCAGTTAAATTAATATATGTGGGCTTTCACATTAATTAGTCCATATATTAGTTAAATTAATATATGTGGATTCTCACATTAATTTATATATATTGGATTGAATGTATATCTATGTAGTGAATTTTTTTTTAAATGTTTAATTTAGAATATAAAGTATTTTTTATTTAATTTACAATATTGTAGCATCCCCACTGTAATCCTCATTTTAATTAATGCTTATGTAGATACAATGTGTAGCTATGGCCAAAGCAATGAATATGTGAACTGTATTTCTATGTTTTATTAATAAAAATGTGAAGTCAATTGCTAAGGGGACATGGACATGGACAAGAGATGGGGGTTGAATTAATCCACAAGAGAGGGGAGAGTCTAGGATAATGTCTAAGAGGGGGTCTAAGGGGGAATTACCCATGTATATTAATTCAACCCATTTTACTAAATTTGTTATTGGTGTATGAATCTTCTAATTTCTGATTGAGTGTTCCCAAAGCCAATCATTGAATACATGTAAGAGGGTGGGTGTGAGTAGTCACATCCCATAATTATTGGGCACATGGGGGTTGAGTATAATCATATTTGGGAAGTGTGTGAGTCAAGCAAGCAAGCCAACGGAGAGGAAATTTGTATGGGTTGGGACAGTAGTTTTAGACAATCAAGTTTTGTGCATGAGGAGCAAGTAGAGATAAAGAAAGAGAGCTTGGAACTGGTGCATCCATGGAGGGAAAACTATAGAGAAAGTTGGAGTGTATTGGAGCGTATTTGGAGCTGGAAACTGAAGAACCAGGTTATTAGTCCTGAAGAGTGAATTCTTGACTAAGTTGCACTAAAATAGCAAGTGTTTGTTGTTGTTTGCTAGTATTTTTCCTAGCAACAGGTTCCCTTGAGTTCCCAATTGAGATATTCCTAGATACATGTTCTAGAGAGACCCTGATAAACGAATGGGATGCATGAGGGACTGAGATCAATGAAGGGGCACATTCCTTGGGTTGGGTAGGTCAAGAGGAAGAGAGTTGGTGGAAAATAGGGATAGTTGTAGGAAGATATTAGTAGGTTGTGAGTTTTATGAGTTGTGAGTGGACTATGAAATACCACCCTCTTTTGTGGATTACTAGCCTCGGCTCGAGGCTGATTTGTTGTTGATATTTGGAACAGTGATTTTATGGTTGGGTGAAACGTCCGTTCCAAACAGCTAGTTGCACGACAGTTTTAAAAGATAAGTGTTTTATCTTGTTAATGTGTTATTTTTATGTGTATAAATGTTGTGCATGAAATTTTTGTATAATATTGATTATATGCCACTATGTTGAGTTATTGGTTGCATTTCATGATCAGTTTTGCATGTTTTAGATGCATCTAAATAATGGTAACAATTATCAATTAAATATGTTTGCAATTCGTAGATGTAAGCTACATGAAATTAGTTAATTGTAAATGAATTAATTTAGTTAGCAGAAATTTTATTTTTATGAGCATTTTGCATCATAAATTTCACTCAATTGGACTAAGGGACGTTACAAATATAAATTGTGAATAATGTGTGACACTCTATGTATGCATTTTTTTTTAATTTTGAATTTTGAATTTGTATTTTTTATCTACTCAAAGTATTTTACTTAAAAAGTACTTCATTTTAAGAATATATTTATATTATATTCAAAAATAATTTATAAGTACTTTTCTCATTATGAGTATTTTACTTGAAACACTACCAATATTAACTATGGGTTGTTATCCACCATTTAGAATGTGACAAAAATACATCCTTAATTTGAACAATGCCAACACAAACATTATGGAAATTGCCATCCTCTAAAATGTGATTGGTTCTTGTAAAATTAATTTTGATAGTCCATTTTTTATTTGAGACCCATTTTTTACCTCAAAATTCCCCATGCAAAAGAAATATGTGAAGAAATCAAATGAATTTTGGGTCTCCCACTTTAGGGGTTGCTAAGAAAAGTGGTGAGGCAAAGAGTCAGATGTTCGATAGTTGCCATTTCTTTGTCTAGAGAATTGTCATTTTTCATTTTGTGTGAAAAGTGGTGATAATCAAGTTGTTGTTGGGCTTTCCTCGTGTTTAACTAATGGACATTGGTAAGGCAGTTTGTTTTCAAGTTTTCATCTGATCTCTACTTAATAACATGTGCGTTGTATTTTATAGGTGCTAATTTTCAATGATTCATAGGGGTCAATAATTTTCAAATTTCAAATTTCTTCTATGTGTTACTTGAGGATTTAAAAAATTTAGGCAGCATTTTTACTTACCAAAACATGTTTGAAAAAAAATAGATAGCATTTACATTGTTCATTGATTATTTGAAACTAAATAAGTTGAAAAAGAAAAAGAAAAGACCAATGTTTCATGCTTCAAGATTTCGTCCCACTATGTGATTTCTCCATCAAAGACAAATCAATTCATCACGTTGTCAAATAATTCCTTCCTTGCATCAAAGTTTTAACTCGATGGATGCCCCTCTCCCCTTTTGAGAATCCCATTATCACAGGCCCCCTCGGGAGAGAGTCTAGGCTAGCCCGTGGTTTTGATATCAAATGTAAATTCTCGGGGTTTTAATATCAANGTTCGATAGTTGCCATTTCTTTGTCTAGAGAATTGTCATTTTTCATTTTGTGTGAAAAGTGGTGATAATCAAGTTGTTGTTGGGCTTTCCTCGTGTTTAACTAATGGACATTGGTAAGGCAGTTTGTTTTCAAGTTTTCATCTCATTTCTGCTTAATAACATGTGCGTTGTATTTTATAGGTGCTAATTTTCAATGATTCATAGGGGTCAATAATTTTCAAATTTCAAATTTCTTCTATGTGTTACTTGAGGATTTAAAAAAATTAGGCTGCATTTTTACTTACCAAAACATGTTTGAAAAAAAATAGATAACATTTACATTGTTTATTGATTATTTGAAACTAAATAAGTTGAAAAAGAAAAAGAAAAGACCAATGTTTATGTTGCAGTTGATACAATTTAAACAAAAATAAATAAAAAACCAATAGCAATTCCAATTCAACAATATTTATTCTTCCCA
Organism: Picea engelmannii; assembly: GCA_009831015.1. Taxonomy (NCBI): domain Eukaryota; kingdom Viridiplantae; phylum Streptophyta; class Pinopsida; order Pinales; family Pinaceae; genus Picea; species Picea engelmannii. The sequence continues at coordinate 99,804 of ML816082.1, read as the reverse complement.
ATACATAGTTGGAAATAAAATTAGCAACATAAAAATTGCCAATTGATACAATTTATAAAAAAAAAAATCAACCTCATAACCACTTTCGAATTGAAATTTTAATTAAATCATTTTTATAATTTATTTATAAAAAACAATTTTAAACATTTGCAATGTATGATATGTTGAAAAAGGTTCGAACACGAGCTTGTTCTTTCTTTATATGTATAATAAAAAAAAGATCTCAATCAAGCTAATAGCTCGATTGAGTTCGTGACCCTTGATCCAGCTAATAGCTTGGTCGAGTATTAAACCCTTCATCAAGATTACACCTCAATCTAGGGTTTGTTTAACTCAACCAATACCTCAATCAATATTTTGAAAAAGAACTTCGATGAAGAACTTTATGAAGTGTTCAATCGAAGTTTTAATATCTTCAACTGAGATCTTAAAAATTGTCTCTATTAAGGTCTTGGTTTTATTGTTTTAACATCGTCCCTTACCAAAAAAATGTTTTCACACTCTCCCTTACCAAAAAACTAGACCAAGATTCATGGATTCACCTAAAATCATAACTTCAACATTATTAATATTATTAATAATTTTATAAAAAGAAAAAAAAAATAGATAAATATATAATTAAAAAAATAACATTTGTAATAAGATACAAAATATCAAAAAAACTATCTAAGAAAGGTGATATCAATAAGAAATCTTTAGAGGGTTCTCATCTTATGTTTTCTCTAGGACCTAGCCTCTAAAAAAATAAAAATTGGGGAAGATTATTGTCAAGATAGTAACTGTGTTAGTAATTTTCTAGTCCATATATGGAATTAGGATTTGATATGTTTTCTTTAACTTGAATTTACATTTGATATTAAAACCCCGAGAATTTACATTTGATATCAAAACCACGGGCTAGCCTAGACTCTCTCCCGAGGGGGCCTGTGATAATGGGATTCTCAAAAGGGGAGAGGGGCATCCATCGAGTTAAAACTTTGATGCAAGGAAGGACTTATTTGACAACGTGATGAACTGATTTGTCTTTGATGGAGAAGTCGCATAGTGGGACGAAATCTTGAAGCATGAAAAATGGTGTTAATGGTTTCAATGGTTTACAGCATAGTTACCAAATTCAGTCGAATTGGCCAAAAAAATTCAAAAATTCGAGGGTTCGGTTTGGTTCACAGATTAATACGAAAATTTGAATTTGATGCGATAATATTCGGTTGATCGTGGCTTCCATCCTCATTTTCATCCCTCCTCTTCAAACATGGACATGGTTTTAACAGTGTTTTTGGACAATGTGGGAGAGTTTCCATGGCTCCTTCGTGGCTACTCCTTCCGAAAGGATGCAATTCCTGCTTTGTATGGATAACCCTACTTGATGATCAGGACTCATGTTATTTCCATTCTAGATCTTGGTCGTGATTCTAGTATTTGGGTCAACAAAATTGGGAAAAAACATGTACTTCTTTGTCATCACTAGTAATAGTGATATGCATTGGGTGCAAGGGAAGATCCCACTCTAACTCCTCTCATTGTTTCATCTCGTATGTGTTTTATGGCCGTGCCTTTCATAAAGGCTAAACTTTTCACTTGTTTCCATTAAACTTGCACATAAAATAAATAAATAAAACATGAGAGCAAAACCCCCTAAAAGAGGGAAAACAACTAAATACATAAATGAAAATAAAGATTATTTGTTTCCATTCCCCTTCAATGCCAAATCCATTTCTTCCAAGAGAAATGGGAAATCAATAATTATGCTCAGCCTTGGCTTGGTTTTGGTGAAAGCTCATGAAAGGTTTCTCAAGGCATTCATGTTTGAAAATGTTTCATTTGTACATAACAAATTGTCATTTTGATGTAAAACTATGCATGTTATAGTATATAATTTCATTTGTAGTGTTTATAACATGAATGAAAACAATTTTTAAGATTTATGTGAGGTTTTGAATATAATGATTGTCCATTTCGATTTTCTAAAATTTTAAAAAAATAAACATATATGTTTGAGTATTTATAAGATGTATTCTCTAATTTGATTATCCAAAATCTTTTTTTTTTCATTTTTTTCATTTTTTTTATTTTTTTCATCCCAATGAATATTATATAATTACGTCGAAAGGCCTATACCTATTGATAATGGGCAGATTTAATAGGGGTTTAGTGCTTAATAAGTTTTCTATGGACAGGATTAAATATGGCTGGAATATTCTTAGTAGTCACACAAAATAAATGGCTGTGATTTCAATCATTAACTTCCTAGCTATTATAAAGATATCAGTTTATGTGTTTACTTTTTTACATTTATCTAATCATATTTAAAAATTACTTTGATAGCTAACTGATTGCCACGTAAGTGATTAACAGAAATTAAAATATTAACACCAAATAAATGAAGCCCAACAGTTTATTTGTTAATAGATAATAAAATTTAATATATTCTTTTAAAGATTTATTTCATCTTCTCAACCTTTCTGCGTTCACCAACAACTATTTTGCTGCTGTGCTGATCTTATCTTAATTTAATATAATTAAGAAACAACTTGTGTAAAACAACCAATACCATTATAACATCATTATAACATATCATGGAAATTATTTCAGTGAAATATGAAAATGACACTAAATCGAATTCAGTCCATTTACTCTTTCCGTATCTAATCGAATTTGAATTCTAACTTTTTGAATTCTAACTTGGCAACTATGGTTTATAGCACACTGTGAGCATGGAGAAGGGATGTTCTTCTCGTGACTATGATCAGTGCATGGATCTGTTGGGGGCATTGATCCTCTGGATCGAGCGATTGGTATTTGCAAATTGTGAGCACCTGTTGCTATCAAATATGTATACTGTTGCTATGAAATCCACAGAGATTGGATCATGTGGGTTGCGTTGGTAGAGACGTGCCACTGCATGTTTTGGTCGGATCGTTGAGCATAGATTCCCTTGTGGGATCTCTCTGCCTCAACAGAGAAAACTTCGGAGGGAATCAAGAAGATTCTGGGCTACAACAAGGTCATCGTTTGATTATTGTGTATTGCAATCTATGTGCAGTGCTTGGTTCAAGGTTGCACCTATTCTAATGCTTGGAAAAGGCTGTCAAAGCCATGGCAATTACTGGCTAACAATCGATGAGATCTTGTCATTGACCGAGTTGAGAGGTTTTGTAGAGAAGGATGTCTGAAAAGGAGTAGACTAGGAGCAAACAGATTCATATTTTAGGAAAAAAAAGGGTTTGAATTTGGTTAGATTTTTAGGGGTATTCTAAGTTTGTATTGATCACAGTTTCATGTATTTTAGAACTTTATTCATTTTAAACCAATTCAGATGTTCAGAAAATCAATTAAAGTTTTGGATTGAAAGTGAGAAAACCTACTAAAAAGTAACTTGGAAGAGAAGATTGCTCCTGAATTAGCCCACTCCGTCTAATAAGGTTTGGAAGTTTTGTTGTGAGTAATTTATGATTTGTTCACAGTTTAGTCATCACGGGATCCTGGGATCATTGCTCATGTTGTTATGGTGAAAGAAAACCCAGTTGTCAGAATACATGAACGAACTACTATTTGTAAATGCATCGTTGTTCAAAAAAGCCCATGTGCTACCAGATCAAGATAAGCGTACTGGTGTAAAGTGGTGCATGTATTTGTACAAGTGGAGGACTGCATGATTTGGTTGGTGTGTTTCTGGCAGAGAGAGTAGATTCCTAGTAAATGCATCGATGTTCGAAAAAGGCCATGTACTACCAAATCGAGAAAAGCCTACTGGTGTAAATCGAATGCAGTACTGAGCAAGCGGGTCACGCGGTGAATGCAGGACTGCACGATTTGATTGATGTGTTTGTTGCAGAGGGAGTCTATTTTTCGCAGCAGCTAACTGTGCCACATGTCTGTGGCAGCGTTGAGTCCAGAGTTTATGGGTCCCGCTGGGATCGAAAGGTGAATGGAGTCTGTCAGTGAAATGACAAACTACATAAAGTATATCTGAGAGTTTTGTGCCGTGGCGATTGTCCTTGTGATGCATGAAAACTCTGTTACCTAATCTGTGTAAAAGCCTTCTGATGTGTAAAGACTCCCCATTTTTTCAATTTTGTCATGGCGAATCTCTCTTTGATGGATAAAAACTTTGTTTCGTTACCTGTTCAATGTACTTTGTGTGATGGGTGAAGATGGAGTCTTGCTTTTCATTTTGAGGATGGTATTTAAGGTAAATAAGATTCTTCAAGGTTTAAAACTAGGATGAAGAGGATAACACTCTTCTCAACTAAAACTAAATCTAATTAACAATGGATTGGATAACACTCCTCTCATCTAGAACTAAACCCAATTAACAATGGATTGGTGTTAACAAGATGTTTATGTGTTTGTATATGAAGGGAATCTAAATGTCAACATTTTGTAGGCATTTGTATCCCTAATTTATTTGTTCCCCTTTGTATAGACTTGTAGGCATGTGTTCATTGTTGCAAAGGTAAAATGTGTTGATTATTATACATAGAGTCAAGTTCAAAGAGCGGATTGTTGACTTAAATAACCTTAACTTGGTGAATGTTTACCACACATTGCACTAGGTTACTATGGTTTAACAAAACCCATTGTATTCTCCACTTGGATACCTATTTAAAGAGTAGAGTACACCATTGTCATATCCCCAAAGTGGCCACCAATGTTAAGATTGGCAAAGATTAAATAAATCTCTTTATGAGTGGTTTTCTCAATTTTGAATTTCCATTGTAGTGTTGGGGTTTGATCTATGTCGACATGTTGCTTGTTCTCTCCTGGGAAATTATAGGAAAATGGTAAGGGAAACAAGAACATGATGTCCCATGAGAAGACAGCAAATAAAACAAAGCAGCAAGGAATAGCCTACTTTCGTAGTCATAGTAATATTCTAAGTACAACAAAATCATCGCTATAGCTGCTAAGAGTCTCCCACCTACCCCCTAAGATGCAAACCTTCTTCTCAACACTAAAAATACCAAAAAAGGAGCATGCCAGAAACTAACATACCATGCAACACAAAAACCAAATTGAGGTGGATGACTACTTCTCAAGACTAAAGAGACCAAAAAGAGCACAGTAGGAAACAAAAATCATAACATATCAGGAAAGACAAAGACATTGAATTGAGGCAAAAAACTTCTTCTTGAGAATAAAAAGACCAAGAAAAATCAGGGAATCGCTATCGTTGCTCAGAGGTGACTCCCACCTACGCCCTAAGATGCAGACCTTCTTCTCAAGACTAAAAATCCCAAAAAAAGACATGCAAGAAACTAAAATCATAACATACCATGCAAGACAAAGACACTGAATTGAGGCAAAGATCTTCTTCTCAAAATTAAAAATACCAAAATAAGAGTGCATTTAGGAAACTAAACACATAATAAACCACGCAAGATGGAAATTGCACTGAGGCAAAGAGCTTTTTCTGAAGGCTAGAAAGACCGAGCACAACCAAGGCATCACTAGCACTGCTATGAGGCTCCCAACTACACCCTAAGATGCAAACCTTCTCCTCAAGGCTAAAAAGACCCAAAAAAGGGCACGCGGGAAACTAAAATCATAGCATGCCATGCAATACAAAGAAAACGATTTGAGACAGAGGGCTTCATCTCTAGACTAAAACTACCAAAAAAATGCATGTACAAAACTCAAATCATACCATACAAAGCAAAGAAATTGAATTGAGACAACAATCTTATTCTCAAGACTAAAAACCCAAAAAAAGCACACATAGGAAACTAAAATCATATCATGCCATGCAAGACAAAGACTAAATTGACATAGAGAGGTATGAATCGTCGAAGTCGGTCTTTGTGTCAAGATGGGGATGAGTAACTCCACAAATGAATTTATCTGCATTAAAGTGAGACATTAATTAATACAATGTGAAGTGACCTTTGATTTCATCTTCTAAGAGATCCAAATAACTCTTCCTATTCACCTATGACTCATTATACTTCTTCTAAAATAATATTTACAATGTACCATAATCCCAGGGATTAGGTATCTAACATTCTCCCCTTAATTTGAAGGAGTGTTTGTAAGTCCAAGCATATTTATGAACTTTTCAAATTTTTCTCTTCCAAGGACTTTGATGAAGATGTTTGCAATATGCTCATTTGTGGAACAATATATCAGCTAAATGGTATTGGCCTCTACATGATATCGAATCAAATGGTACTTCATGTTGATGTGCTTAATTCGATCATGGAATCTAGGATTCTTGGCCAATTTGATTGTAGAAGTGTTGTTAATCAAAAGTGGAGTAGCATTCACTTGTTTCTCCTGCAAATCCTCTAATACCTTCTTGATCCACACAATCTCCTTTGGCGCCTCTACAACAACCACATACTCTCTTTGTAGTGGAATCTATTTGAACAGATTGTTTGCATGATCTCCAAGAAATCTTTGTTGAACCAAGACTTATGAGGTATCTTGAAGTAAACACTCAGTTCTCTTTATTCCCATCAAAGTCTAAATTTGTATGTCCAACTAGTTTGAAGTCATCCACCTTGGAGTATTTGAGCCCAAAGTCTTGAGTTCCCTTCAAGTACTTTAGAACTCTCTTTGCAGCACACCAGTGTCCTTCACAAGGTTTTTACATGAACCTAGAAAGATGTTAAAAATTGTACCTAGGACAAGTGTTTCTCACATAACTTAGGCACCTAGTATGTGGAAAAGTGTCCAATGTGGTCCCTAGCACATTAACTTTATGAGATATAAAGTTTAAAGTGACTTTGATAATATTTTATGAAAAGGGTGACTAAAGAGACCTTTAATCACCACAATTAATCTTGATGGCCCAAGATCTAATCTCATCCATTAGGTCATGTGATTTTTCATCTTCCCTCCAAGAGTCTATCTAGGGATTGAGGCACCCCCCTTGAGCTCATTTTTTTCTTTGTGATAATTTGGATAGGTTGAGAGAGAGAGTAAAGAAAAGAGAAGAGGAATCGAGTTGCAGCTAGAGGCAAAAATTCCAAGAAAAGTAGTTGGAATGCAAATCGAGGAAGAGGGTGTTAGAATCTAATGGATGTGCTCATTTAACCATAGACAATATCAATATTGTCACCCAACCATAGGCCGAAGCCACCCCTGAGCACCTTAACCTTGACAGAGAATCATTCCAGAAGTAAACCCTGGGATAGATAGCCAAACAAAGGGTGGCACACCTTTCTCCAAGGATAGTGCACCAAGCAAGAGTTGATCAAAGAGTCCAAACCATAACCAAGAGATAGTCCAAGCCAAGACCAAAATCTGCTAGCTGCAGCAGCTGCAACGGCAACTCTCCTCCAAACTTGCGCACAAACTAGCCAACTGCAGTGCGCACAAGTGTTGCTTCTGCAGTTCTAAGAATGTCTGCCAGAATGAAGACTGGCCTCCTATATTTATACTAAATCTGGCAAACTGCCTGGGCCGACTTCTCATTCTGGGTATTAATTCTTTAGTATATAATATTTCCTTTATCTGACTTCTTCTCTTGGAGGCTAATAATCTAATACAAGTCATTCTCTTGAGCCAACTTGTCTTCTAGGGTTATTAACCAATTAATTAGGGTTTCTTCTTGCTTCCCGAAATATTCTATTCTCGTCAAGTTTACACGTGGAGGTAAATACCTCCCGCAACTACCATAATATCAACACTCCCTCCTAGCTAGGGAGGTATTGAAGGTAATGGTCTTGAGCACAAACATACCATTCACCCAATAGCATCAACATAGTCGTATAGACTATCTCATGACTAGATCATGAGCACCATCATCACTATCAACCGCATCATCTCTCGAAACCATACTCCATCTGAGTAATCAAACATGATGTTGGATAAGTCACTCACTCCATAGAGTGACATGAGAACCATTCTTCTAATATGGACATATGTCCTGAAAGAATAAATTTCCTGGACCATTTTCCGTCTCGGAAATCTCTGTCCATTGATCATCCATCTAGTTGATTAAAAATTTTCCAACACTATTGATAATCTTCAATGCAATTGGAATAATGTCATTCAATAGAACACAGTTGTGTCTATCCATAGTATTACACAACTACTATCCAGTGGTACACTACCACGCCAAGTAGCACACAGATACTTGATCAGTGACATATAGTCACAATCAGTGGAACACATCCACCACAGTAGTATACATCTATTGTCCGGAGACATACAGTCTCCATAACAATCATATCATCTGATATCAACCTACACAGTAAACATTGTTATGATATAAACTGAGTTATCTAGGCCATTCTTCCACTCACATCTATGAGATCTAGAAGAGCATATGTGTTAAGGTCCTAACCTGCACATAGGTAGATCAATGTATTCGGATGTAATAAAGGTCAATATTAATAAGGCCTTTCAATAAAATAGAATAAGGCAAATGTAAGAACACCTAATAGAAGCTTCCGCTTCTAGAAGGATCTTCCTCTAGATGCTTCTCTTAATAGACATATTTAGTATAAATAAGGGTCGAGGGTATGAAAACCCTAGCTTGGAGATTATTGTATCAGAGTGTTGCTCGACTGGAGGTTGCCCCCTCAAAGAGGCTTGTGAACATTGCTTTCTGAATCAAAGTGCTATTTCAGTTGTTGTTCTCATATTATTTCTGTGTTATTGTGGAGATTATGTTGGTTATATTATTGTTATTCTGCCATTTCTAGCATTTTATTTTTGTTCTGCGTATTTATTATATCTGGTATCTTGCATGTGGTATCAGAGCACTTTCCTTGGCAGAAATTGTGGGTATTTTTTTTCCAGGGTAGAGACATATTCCAGTGTCTTTAAGCCACATAGATCTGTCATTACATGCATAAACCCGCGGATGAGGGATTCATACACGCAGGAAATGCAAGTGGTTCTTAAGCGCACATCTGTTGGCCACCCTTGTAACCCCTGTTGGTACCCCTTCGAGTGGTAGCTCATCAGACAGCACATGTGTACGAATCGGCCTAGATTTCCTAAAGCCCTTTTTAGATAAACCTATTGGTCGTCGGACTGCTATAGTGTCACCGAGAATAGCACTCGGGAAGATACTCTCTAGTACCTAGGTAGTCGGGTAGTACGGCTAAGGGTACAGTCTATCCTCCTTATTTAGTGCCTTGAGATATTGGGTCGAGTACTACTGTTGGACCCCACACATATATCAGAGAGCTATAGCACAGGGCAAACCCTTGTCTGCAGAACCCTTGAATACCTAACCCTTGGGGAACATAAACATAAACATAAACAAATTAAATCGGTGAGATCTATTGTCGTGCATCTGTGTTCGGGTTGCCAAGTAAATACACATTTCTTTCTGGTTAAGAATTTGGGGATTTCAGCACTGCAGCATTCTTCAGACCAAAGTATAACCCCGCAGCTATAAAAAACCAAAAAAAAAGTCTAGAAATTTTTTCACCATTATTTGAGACCTATTCCATTAGATTCATCTCTTCTCCCTTATCACATTCATCCATATCATTTTTCTGCAAAAATTTCTGACCCCGCCCGCTCCTTTTTCAGTTCACCCATCCTCATGGCCCATACCCGTAGCCAAGAATTGGAGTCTCGCTTCAACACCTTGCAATCTAGTTTCCTCGAGACCCAACAAGAAGTGCAACAACTCAGTGCTACTATTGCCTCCCGTGATACATCCATCAATACCACCATAAATGCATCTGTGCAGTCTGCAATGGCGGAAGTCAAAACGAACTGACCACCTAGCTTAAATCTGTCTTTGCATCACTCTGCACCAAACTCAAGATCCCTACCGATGACCCTTTTAATGACACACATACAAAGAGTAAAGGTGAAACTTCTTCCCAGTCCCATACCTTTCAGCCCCATCACTTTCAACGGGACATACGCCTTTCGCGGGTGGATGTAACTAAATTTGATGGCTCAAACCCCACTGGTTGGGTCACCCAAATGGAACATTATTTCTCTCTCTACAACATTACAGATGACTTGGCCAAACTCTGGTATGGTGTTGTCCATCTAGATCAAGAACGTTGGCAATGGTGGAAATGGAGAAAAACTTCTCGTCAAGGGTATATTGCTTGGACCCAATTTGTGACTGAGATTTATGAACACTTTGACACTGACACCAACCATTTGGGCCGTTTGAAAAAATTGAAGCAATCAGGAATAGTAGAAGACTTCATAGCTGCATTTGAGCGCATGGCTTTTCGAACAGAGGGCATGACTGATTCTTTCTTTCGACAGTGTTTTATCAATGGCCTCAAGGAGGATATTCGGGCCCATGTCCTCATGGTTCGACCTACGACTTGGGTAGAGGCTACTAAAAAAGATAAAGAAGCACAACAAATTGTTTCCTCTCAAAACCATAAGCCTTCCTTTATCCCTTGCCCTAAACCAGTAAACCCTACTACTCCCTCCGCCCCATTAAAGATCCAAAAATTGACCAGGGCTGAAATGGTTGAACGCCAACTCAAAGGCATCTGTTATAATTGTGATGACAAATATTTCCCAGGCCACAAATGTAAGAAACAAAATCTTTTTATGGCCATCTCTGAGGATATTCCAGAAGAGGATGTTGACACTCCCCTTGTGCCCGAGTCACCAGAAATCACTGACAGAAACCCTCCCTCNGACCCTCCCGAAGTGGAACCGATCATTTCCCTCAATGCTCTCACCGGCTTCTCTGCCCCCTAAACCCTCAAGTTAATCGGTTACATCAAGCACCGAAAGGTCATCATTCTGGTTGATAGTGGCAGCACCCACAATTTTATTCATCGTCGCATTGCCCAAGAAAAACATTGCTACATCCATGCTATCAACAATTTCCAAATCATGATTGTCAATGGTGGTTCTAGGAAATGTGGCGGGCGCTGTGAAAATGTGCGTCTCCATATAGGTGACTACCACCTAAAATCCCATATGTTTGCTATTGACATGGGCGGTTGCGACATTATGTTGGGTGCAGACTGGCTAAGGACTTTGGGTCCCATTCTCATGGATTTTCAGAACTTAACCATGCAATTTGACCAAGGAGGCCACC
>ML816082.1:36696-61446 GCA_009831015.1 Picea engelmannii | reverse complement strand
CGTGTTCATTGGTCCACATATGTCTGCATGAACCAGCTGAAGGACCCTCTACACTCTCCAAGCTTGTCCTGCATCAAATGGCGCTCGATGTTGCTTCCCTGTCTAACAAGCTCCACAAACTCCCTGAATCTTTTGTTGAATGTATGGAAGTCCATCTACCAGTTTCTCTCGTGCCAACTGAGAGAGGTAGGTAAAATTGAGGTGCCCATACGTTTGATGCCATAGTGTGCAGATGTCTAATGCACTCTTCGCTGCCAGTGCATGCTCTCTACCCTGCCCAATATCCACCAATCTGAACAGACCATGGTCCTCCACACCAACAGCAACGATCTTCTTGGTATTCTTGTCAACAATATAGCACTTGTAATTGCTAAAGTTGACATCCAAGTGAGGAGAGTGCCTCGTAATCTGACTAACTGAGAGCAGATTAAGCTCCATACCTAGCACATAGTGGACGTTGAGAAACATAAGCATCTTTCCTCTGAAGGAAATCTAAACATTCCCCTTGTCGACTATAGTATACTCCTCGCCTCCATCGAAGATCACCAAGTCTTTGGATGGACTAGGTGTAAACTCTGTGAACCAATCTTTCCGATTGGTGAAATACCTGGATGCGCCTGAATCAACAAACCAAGCAGATGACTTGGACTGATCTGCTTGTGTACAGGCCATAAAGGCATAGAAGGTTGCCTCCTTCTCCTCTGTGTGCTTTGTGACATGGGCCTTCTGCTGAGACCCTCTTTGGTTGTGCTTATGATCTGCCAACCACTTTCTGCAGTGCTTATTCATATGGCTAGTTTTTCCACAATAATGACAAGTGATGGTCTTCGGGATTTTGGTAGCATCCTCACCATTGCCTGGACCAGGTTTCCTTGTCCATTTGCCTTTGCCTTTAGCTTTGGCTGCAAAGGCCTGCTCTGAACCCTCTGTCTCGATGTTGCTCCCAAACTGCTTCTTCCACATGTCCTGTTGCAAGAGCTTATTGGATAGCTCTCCAAACTTCAGGTCAATGTTTGTAGCTGTGATGTTTAGGGTCTCAATGAAGTGCTCGTAGGACCCTGGCAAGTTGTTCAACGTGATCACCACCATGTCCTCTTCTGCCATCTTCCAACCAATGGCCTCCAACTTCTCCCGGATGTCCTTGATCTTGAGTAAGTTCTCTTGGAGAGAGGCACCCTCACTCATCTTGATCAAGAACAACATATTCTTTAAAAAGAATGCTCAACCCTTATCTGAAATCTCATGAGTCTCTTTCAACTATTTCCAGATCGCTGCAGCAGTCTTCCCATTCTGAACCTCAGGTAGCATCTCATCTATCACGGACAATTTGATCAACATCATGGCCTCTTTGTCTTGGCCATCAAACTTGTCCTGGTCTTTACCTGCAACCGTGGGACAAGGACTTATGCCCAGAACAACATCTGACAGGCACCGGTACGCAAAAATGGCCAACATGCATTGCTTCCAGGTATTGTAGTTCTTCCAAGAGAACTTTTGGTTGCCTTCCAACATGATGTTGGTCAATGTAGACATAGATGATCGTAAAATACTGAACTTTGCAGATAAATAATGGCAAAATACCTGCAATCTGCCCTCAACCAGCTCCAAATCAACCAATTTCTCCTCAAATATACTAAAAAAATCAAGAAATTAGCAATAAAAAACACCGGATCTTCGAAGTTGGGCACCAATCTGGGTAAGAACGGGCCAATCTGTTTTCCAAACCGTCCAAATTGACAAAATTTGAGAGAAATTTCAGTTAAAACTCAGAAATTGCATAGATTAGCAAAAAAATGGCAGTTCGTACGGATTGTACGGTTGATCTGTACGGTCTGGCTGCTAAATTAAATTTTTCGTATGCTACAAATCAATTCCGTACGAATGAATTAATTCGTACTGCTCAATTAAATTTCCGAGCTGCAGAATTAAATTGTCGTACGGCAAAAAAAAAAAAAAAAACTTCTTGTGTAAAACTCTGTACGAATTTTTTTGTGCAGTTTGATATTCAAAAATCGACGGTTGTCGCTGCTAAAATCAATTTTGTACGATGTACGGCTAATTATAATTTTTAAAAAATCCATCCCCCCCCAAAAAAAGAACTCAACCCCGAAACCCTTAAAAAAAATCGAATTTGATTCCATGAACCTGGCTTTAAAACCACAATTTTTTTCGAAAAAAGTTCAAACGAACCCAACTTCGGCTGATCCGAAACCCTTTTGGCTCCTTGAGCATGCTACGCTGGCAATCCCTTGATCTGTCACTGCCAGGTCCCTAGTTCTTCACGCGCTCCTAGACTCTGTGGCCCTAACCCTGCTCTGATACCATGTAACGGAAATCGAGCACACACAGAAACCAAGATAACTTGAATAAGGTTATCTATCTTTATTCAATCTCATAAAATAAGAGAGAAAATGGCTTTCTTATATAGGTTACAATCAAGTAGAGTCAAACCACTTTATGAATGTGGGATAAAGTGAAAATATAACCAAAAAGAAAATATCTGACCTAAAAGCAAATAAATTTACCTAAAGTCACTTTGACTTTATTAATGCCTAAGTCTAACTTCTAATTGACCATTATAAACTAATATTTAATTTAACATTGAACATATATTGTCATGCATGCTTCTACCAACAGAATCATAGGTAGACTATGATCATGTATCATTGTTTTGGTTGCCTCGATGATGGTTCTGTTCTTCTTCTCTGCAACTCCATTTTGTTGAGGGTTGTAAGGAACTGTGTACTCCCTCTTGATCCCTGCTTCAATACAAAAATCACTGAAATCCTTGGAGGTGTATTCTCCTCCATTATCTTATCTTAGTACCTTGATCTTTCTTCTGGTCAGGTTCTCAACCTGAGCTTTGAATTCTTGAAATCTTTCAAGGACTCCATCCATGGTCTTCAGGAAATAAATCCAAGTTTTTCGAGAGTGGTCATCTATGAAGAGTACATAGTACAAATATCCATTCATGGAGGCAATAGGCATTGGCCCACACACATATGAATGTATCAAGTCGAAGATTTCCTTGGATCTATTGTCACTACTCAAGAAAGACCCCTTCACATTCTTGTCAAGGGCACAACCTCTGCAAACACCTTTATGCAGAATATGTATCGCTGGAAGGCTTGTTACCATTTTCCCTAGAGATGGAAGGGCTCTATAATGAATGTGAGAAAGTCTCCTATGCCATAGCTCACTCAAGTTGATGGTATCATGTAATAGGGCCTGGACTGGTCTGATAGTCTACCTGTATAAGATGCTTTCTCGAACACCAATTACTCTAGCAAAATTTATATGTGAGTCCTTGTTCCATGCAATAACTTTTCCTTTAGAAAAGGTAACCTTGTAGCCTTTGTCTTCTAAGGCAGAAATAGAGACAAGGTTCCTCTTCATCCCAGGTACATATAGTACCTCACTTAACTGAAGAGGTATGTCGGAATCTAGTTGGAAGGTAGAAGTTCCAACCCCTTTCACATTATATTTGGCATTGTCTCCAAGTACAACATGTAGATTGGTCTCTTTCTCAACAAGATCCATCAGGGGATCTCTAAATCTAGTTATGTGCCTAGAGGCACCACTGTCAATTAACCAAGTATCGTTATTAGTAGGAACCATACCTGAGAGTGTTGAAATGAATAAGAAGGCTTCTTCTTTGATGTCTTCATTTCTCTGAAGTCTTGGCTTCCAGGAACTGTTTTTGTTTGATCCATCAAGCTTGTCTTCCATCATAGTTTTGTTCATCATATTTTCAGATTCTTCACAAACCCTAGCCAATTGGGCTAGAAAACCTAACGGCTAGGCTAGGCTAGCAAACTTAGGTTTTGTTGGGCTTATGATTACCAACAATAAGCCTTGAAAGTCAGAAGAACATTGGTGAGCTGAAAAGCTCCTTCAATGCGCTACAAAAACCCTAGATCTAAATTTTCTGCAAAAAATTGTGAAACCCTAGGGCCAAAAATCCAAAATTCTGGGAATTGCAATTTGAGAGTTGTTGGAGGTGTGGTAAGGGAGGTCATACACCCCTATGTAATTTCTAGCCCCAACATTTCAATTTTAAGTGTTGGAACACCCAAGAAGGAGAGGGTCATACGAATTTTTGGAAACCTTATGAGGTCATACAATTCTGCAGAAGAGAGAGCACGGCTACTTTAATTCTTGTGCAATGGGTTCTTCAAGACCTATGCTATGATACCATGTTGAATTTTCACTATGTTGGGCTCAAGCATGAGGTTTATTTCATTTTAGTCATGTACTTGAACCATAAACAAATGCAGCTACACCATTCACAATTGTTGCAATAACCAAGATCACAAGAAGAAATACCATGCACAAGAACACAAGATATATCCTGGGAAAACCCTTCTCAACAAGGGAGAAAAACCCAGCAATCCTCTGCTATATTCTCAAGAGAAGATCCACCAACCATCAAACCCTAATGCACACAAGAGGGTGCTCTACAACCTTGAAACTTGCGCCCAAGAGAGGTGCACACTTCAGCCCTAGAAATGTACTTGCTGAAAATTCCAAATGACAAGTGACAAGTGTGTTTCCTCAATGGGGAAATCACCTTTATTTATACTAGACTGGACAGACCAAAAGTGGTGTCTATTGACACAACAGGGGCAACCTCAATAACTTAGAAAATAATTAATTATTAGAATACACATTATCTTTCACATATGGTGGAGCCGACCTGTACCCTTTACATCACAATTAGGGTTACAAATAAATCTTACTCTCAAACAATATAGCAAGGGATCTCACACATCCACTAGTGCTTAGCCACTAGGGGCACATCCATTGTGCTCAGCGACAGGGACGTCCTACTCAACAGATCTCTTTCTCACGAAGTCCACAGGAGAATCATCTAGAGTACCATCTCAAGCCTAACTCAACCGAGTCCACAAGGCAGGAGACCACACGTCATAACAACTCAATCCAAAGTCTGATGCACACCCATCACATGGGCACCTTCACCCCACACAGGGGTACACATCATTTCATCTCAATCCAAAGAGGAACGACACACCCATCTCATGGGCATCCTCACCCCACACGGGCACACATCATCTCTTCTCAGTCTAGAGAGGAACGACACACCCATCTCATGGGCACACCCAACACATGGACTCTCTCACAGGTCAACTCACTTAGTTTGTGTCCTGGAGGATGTCTCATGAAGTTGTAATCATCAACATTATATGCATCCAAAGCCAACAATGCACAAATGGTAGCCCATTTTGTTGTGGGGGCAAAATTATCTTCATAGTCTATGCCTTTTTTCTATGCATATCCTTTCGTCACAAGCCTCCTCTTGTGTTTGTCAATTGAACCATCTGATTCGTGTTTACTCTTGTAGACCCACCTATAGCCAATTGGTTTGATTCCAAATGGAGAATCCACCAACTTCCATGTCTCATTCTTGATGAGAGCATCATACTTCTACATGGCTTCTTTCCACTCATTATGAGAATCAGCTTCTTCAAAGGAACTTGGTTAAATGTTAGTAGATAAATTTAGTTCACAATCAAATAAAACATCCATATCATTTGCATCACCTGAATCTGAATTATCTACATCACCTCCATCTTGTCATGTAGAACTTCTAGTTTATGTCTTTCCAACTTTATCGAGATGAACACTTTCAAGTGTTTTTATGAACCACTTTGGTGGACCTTTCTGAGATTGTCCAAGTTGCTCCACTTCCTGAGATGGTGTTGCATTCCCATCAAGGTTTAGCCTTTAAATCCTCTCAATCACATCATCCAATTGAACTTCCTATTTTGATAAAGTCAGTGGATCTTCTTCATGAGATGGCACTTCAAATGGAAATTCCAGAGTAATCGTCATTCAAGTTGTGGAATCTCATCATCAAACCCATGATATGTCTTTACATAGGTGAATTTATCCAAATGATCAAGTTGTCGCTCAACAGTCTTGCCATTCTTAATGGATTCAAGAAAAACCATATCTCTAGAAAAAATAAACTTATTGTTTACCTCATCGTAAAGACAATATGCCTTGGTGGTATTAAAGTACCCCAAGAAGATGAACTTCCAACGCTTTGCACCAAGCTTGTTTCTTTGTTCATTAGGAATTAAGGCATAGCAAGTGGAACCAAAAACCCTGAGATGCCTCACCAAAGGAATGTGGACATTCCACAATTCATAAGGAGTGTATGAAACAGTGGTTTGATGTTTAATCCCATGTTGGTGAAGGTAGCTTTCAAATTCATTTAAAGTGTATTATTTTCCATTATCGGTACGAAGAGTGCCAATACGAGATTGAGCGTCATTTTCAATCAGATGAAAGTTTTTAAATGTTTCAAATGCTTGAGATTTATGTTTCAACAAATACCCCCAACACATCCTAGTGTAGTCATCAATAAAAGGCATGATATATATATTGCCAAAGGCAAATGGAACTAGCATGGGGCCACACAAATAATAGTGTATCAACTCTAGCTTTCTATGTGCTCTTGAGGTAGAATCATGAAAAGGTTGCTTCTTGTGTTTACCAAAGATACAAGCCTTGCATTGCTGCAAATTCCTTAAAACGATACACAGAGCAAAAACACAATTTTTTGTTCAACACACAGACTATCATAATTGATTTGCCCAAATCTAGCATGCCACAAGATACTTGAAGGCAATGTACCTCCATCATGGTGAGAAAGGTATGCTGAATTATATGCCCAGGCAAAGGTCCCTTTCAACTTTCAAGAAATTGTCATCTTCCCATCCTGTCATGACAACCATGTTGTCAAAAGATCTCCTTATTTCAACTTTCCCATCAAACATGTGAATAGAATGGTCTTGCTATCGAATGTGCACAAGAGACATCAAGTTCCTCCGCAATTAAGTGAGATACAAAACATTATGCAAAAGAAAATCCCAGAATCCAAGCAATTTGAGCATGATAATGCCAATTCCTATAGATTTGAGATTGGGTCCATCTGCAAATCTTACTATACCATCAACATTCTCACTCAATTCTTCAAAGAAGTCTCTCCAAAAAGTCATGTGGCAGGCTGCACCAATATCAAGCAACCAAGCATCTCTCGAGTAAGCAAATGAAGTTTTGAACAATTCTTCGTTTATGCTAGTACTGCAATGAGCAATAACAAATTGAGCAAATTTAGGAGCTTAAAGCTTTACCTTTTTCTTCATGCTTGTCTATGATCTTCGCTCATGGGATCCTACATGTCTTGGACTAGTGTCCCTTCTTGTCACAACAAAACCATTGAATATCAAATCTCTCACGAGGATTATGCCTACTCCCTTTGCCTCTAAAATTCTTCTTTTTGCATCATCTCTTACTACCTTCTCCTCTAGAAGAATCATGTGATTGATTCTTCCCTTTTCTGACAAGGGAATGCATTTTCCGCCGCCAAGATGACCAAGATGGTTGCAAACAGAGACTCTATGTTAAATGATAAATAATTATTGGAGATCAAGGCAGAGGTATTAGAAATGGAGACCCAAAGTGCAGGAAAACCTTCCAAGGGTTAAACCTTSGTGCCAATTTGCTGAAAATTCCAAAATGGTCATGAGATTAAAAACACACGATATTATGCTTTTRTTACAGATGATGAAATTGTATTTTGTTGAAAACCCATTTGAAGTATTGAAGAGATCTTTCCATTGACATAAGATACTTGCTCTGTTGTAACCCGTGGAGTGAGAAAATCCTTCCTTAAACTCAAGGTACGCRCAACCGCATTGTTTTACATATCTTTGATACTTCAATCAATGATATCTCATAAACCAATAAACGAAATGAAATTATGTAAAAAACCCATTTGAGCCAATAGAGAATCCCTTTAAAATGAGCTATAATACACCCTCTAAAACACATTATAGAGATCATGGCACCCATCGAAAAAATCCTTAAGTGTCTGACTTTTTCGGACCCACGGATCTGTAGTCTGTCGTCAATAACGAAGTTGTGTCTGTGACCACCGCATCTTGAGGCTCCTCTGGACAAATGAAGCGCATAGAACAAAGGCTTGGCAATGGCGTTGGAACTCCTATCAATGGCATCAAGAAGGACTGCCAGAAATCTCATCAATGGACGCTCGATCGTCTCTTTCTCAACGAAAGCATCAACAACACTAGAAGAACCATAGAGGAAACTGTGGAAGGAAGCAATGAGGGAGAAGAAAAGCAACTCAAGAGAGACTGTGGAGTTATCAAGAAAACCTATGCTCTTGGCAACCCAAGGATGAGTAACTCCACAAATGAATTTATTTGCATTAAAGTGAGACACTCATTAATACAATGTGAAGTCACCTTTGGTTTGATCTTCCAAGGGATCCCAATGACTCTCTTTCTATTCACCTTTGACTCTTCATATTTTTTCTAAAATAATATTTACAATGTACCATAATCCCAAGGATTAGGTATCTAACACTTTGCACCATCAAAAACACGAATCCCTTTAATCAATGGTAACCAAATCGAGGATAAACCCAAAACAATACCATGAGTGAATAAATAAAGCATTGTTGTCTCACAAATCTCCCAATGAGAGCACCACAGAACCCTTTGTGCAAGGCATTCAAGACGCCTAGAGGACCCGTGGACCTGATGCAATCCCTATGTAGAATGGAAAATAAGCAAAATATTCCCTTCATGTATCACGTAAAGATAGGCCATTTGTAATCAATTATAGAATAAGAGACATCTCTTGAAAACATTGCTAAGTGGTTAATGAAGAAAGCAAAATCATAAATATGCTAAGAACTTTGGAGAATCAATAATTATTATTGACTTCTCATGGGGCAAAATCTATTTGACAAACCTCTTACATAATGGTTTCACAATTGCCCTGTTTCACCATTATTCTATTGGCCCGAATCACTTCATCATGCCCAATGTGTATTAACAAAATCAAAACGCAACTTCTGCAAAATGTGTGGATCGCATTTAAATTTATGCAATAAGAGAGCACAGATATCTGAATTAACTATATTTTGTAACATCGTGAAACTATATCATATATACATCTATGAACCTGCGGCGAATGGTTGACACAACGAATTATTTTTTTTAATTTTATATATTCTGCAGGTGGATCTTTCAAACGAATTATTTTTTTAATTTTCTGTACTCTGCGGGTGCCTTAAGACCAGTAGGGAAGAGGGCATCTCAGGAAGCAAAACCAAAAAGGTGTTTTATCTTGGTAGATGAATGATTTGAGGGCGACAGGTAGGCACCTCCAAAAATCGGGAAATGGCCCAAGATGCATGTTGGCAAGAAGAGAGGTGCCTTGGAAACTGGCTAGCAAAGGATGAAGCTCCAACTCGAAAGACAAGACTACAAATAATGGGACCAATTCGAAAAAACCGAAGGTGATGTCAGGGAACATGTAGGACTCCATATTGAATGTATATAAACTTAAACCTGGTGTACCTACAATTGAGCAACAGGAATAGTAAACTACATATACCTGCATACCTGTCCATTGAGACTTATTGCATGTTAACTTTGATATGTGCATGAAAGCAGCGTAAAAGCACTATATTAAGTATGCAGTTAGTATATTAAATATTAAGTTAGTTAATAATTGTCACAATGAATTATTATTTTAATTTTATATATTCTGTGGGTGCATCTTTCAACGAGTTTTTTTTTTTACTTTTACATACTCTGTTGGTACCTCCAAAGATACACTTAGAATCAAGGAGGAAGGAGCTCATCAAGAAGCATAAGCTTAAATGAGACCACAAAGGGGGGAGAGCATTACCACAAAGGGGGGAGAGCATTGTTAGGAAGCAAAAACCAAAAAGGGAAGTTTTATCCTGGTAGACATGATTTCCGAGCAATAGGTAGGCACCTCGAAAATACAGGAAGTTCCTTGGAAACTTGCTAGCAAAGGATGAAGCTACAGTTCCAGATACATGAATGCAAATAATGGGAGCACTTTAACAAGCAAAAAATACCAAGGAGAAGGGGGGCCATAAGAAAACATGTAAGACTCCATATTAAAATGTATCCAGATTTCAAACCTAATGGACCTACAATTGGACAAGTGGAATAGTAAACTACATATCCCTGCATACCTGTCCATTGAGACACTCCATGCATGTTAACTTGGATATGTGCATGAATGCACACTTAAAAGCACTATATTAAGCATGTAGTTAGTATATGTCATCAGTAATGCCTTCTTGAAGTTAACAAATGAAGGATTGTATTTACCTCAATTGTCTTGGAATCAGGAAAAGACAATAAGCAATTAATTAGCCGTCTAAAATACACCAATAGCATTTGCCATTTGATAAACTTAAAGCATGGAATCTAATTAATGGTATATTTTGATTACCCTTTCATAAACTTCTAGCGCCAAAGGCACTTCAACAGCATGCCTGTTTGCATAGTGCTATCAATCATAAAACCTGTACCAACTGTGAAAACATGGGCATCTAATGAGTGAGTTCAGATTGATCCATGAGCCGAACAAGCCATCAGAACTATCTTAATTATTTCCCATACAAAAAAAAAGTGGAATGCTATTAAATGTGATAAGCCCAGGTTATATCAGAAAAGAAAAAATCATGATAAAATAGGAGCAAGCTTCTTATCAAAAAGTGTAAAACTCAAATGAAGGTTCAATAAAAGAACCTTCTCCTCTCAAGCATAGTAAAAGTGTGCCACAAAGTCACAATAAATAGTAAGTACAGTCCACAGCTTTTTCACATATTTCTGACAACAAAAAGTCAGGTCCAAAATTGCACTTTGTAAAAACAATAACCACTCATGATATACCAAAAGAATATAATATACAAAACAGAACATGGTTAAACCGATTATATAGATACAAGGCTTCATCCAGCAACAAATAGGTAACTTGTCGTCAATCATAAACCTGGCAAGCATGGAAAATAAACAAGCTGTCAGAAGCACTCATCAAATAGCAAGCATATCAAGCAGCTATATAAAGTTGCTACTTTTTAAACTAGTTTTAGAAAAATCCTCCAGCTGAATTCATCATACCTAAGAAGTCTGAAAATTGAATTGAACATCGCAGATAAGAGCCTTCCTCCACTGGCAAAAGAATGAATGAATTGAATACGAACTACCCTCAAAAAAGAATAGGTTAATTTCGAAAACAAAAATATGCGCCTTCAAAAATGAAGCATGCTCAAATCATTGACAATTCTATCTTTAAATGTGCCCTTCTCTTCTTCGAGTTCACGTAGAATCTTCTTCACCCACTTCATTTTATCATTCAATCCTGCTAAATGAATCATGAAGTCCCCTTTAGCATAAACACCTGCAGACCAGAAACAGTAAGAATGTCAAAAACAAACGCCAACAAACCAGTTAAAAGATAGAAAATGTATAATACACATGAATCAGAGAGACATGTCACATGACAATGAGAGCTACTCTCACGGACAAATGATTAAAAAAAGTCGACCTATAGGTAAAATAATTCCACCTAATAGTCTAGTTGTACCAACAATCCAGAGCATACATCTCCAGTGAAGCAAAGGCCTTTCTTAAGCTCTGCATAATACACATGCATCAGAGAGACATAACAAATGAGAACTCCTTTCGGGAACAAATGATTAATAAAGGTCAACGTATGGTAAATAGTTCCTTCCACAGTTACTAGAATCGGCTAGAGGAGGTGGTGCTGACATTCCCCATTCGGGTCAGATTCAGGAATCAGGGATCCACCCCCGAATATTTGAATTTTGATGATTCCAAAATTGGAACCGTTTCCTGTCAAGTGATCAGGTATCCACACCCGACTGTTTCCTGTCAAGGGATCTGTTTCCAGCAAAGGTGGAATCATTTGTGTCTACTGGAAAAGGAATCCTGTCCAAACCAAAAAAGAGTAATAAAGGTCGACCTATATGTAAATAGTTCCACCGACAGTCACCGGAATCACCTGTATGGGGAGGCACTTATGCTCCCCCTTCAGGCCAGATTCAGGAAACAGGGATCCTCGCACAAATATTTGAATTTTGGTGATTCCAAAACCGGAACCATTTCTTTTCAAGGGATTGGGTTGGATTCTAGAATCAGGGATCCACACCCGACCATTTACTGTCATGGGATCTGTTCCAGGATGGGTGGAATCATTTCCGTCTGCTGGAAAATGATTCCTGTCCAAACAAACAAACAAACAAAAGCACAACTCAAATTCTGGAGTTGGTTTCCTTGAATGCAGGATAGTTTTGGAGGGAAGAGAGGAGGGGCACATGAGATGCCCAAAAACCTTATAAGGAGATCACTAAGCAGTGGGCACTGCCATTAATGCTTGGAGTGGGTTGGAATTTGATGTTAATGCAAACCAACAGTATCTTCAAACTTGTTATTGACTCGTACCAGCAGTCATACAATAGTCTGCAAAACACCGTAGCTTTGTAAGTTGTTGCATTTTAGTCTTGAATTACTCCGAATAACTTCTTCCTTCATCAGCAAGATATGAGCATATACCCATACTTACATTTTATAACTAGCTCTCCATTGTTTCAGCGTGTTGCTAATTAGTCTTGTATGTAAAATCCATAATTCAGCATTTGTCTATACCTAGAAGCTTTTCAAACTCAAGCTCATGCATGTGCCTATTTGGATGCATATGGGCATCTTTGCATTCATACACTTATGATTCATTCCCATGCTTGAAGAACTGATACAGAAAAGCTCATGGATGTGCTTGTTTGGTTGCATATGGGCATGTTTGCATTCATACACCTATAGTTCATTCCCATGCCTGAAGAACTGATAAAGAAAATTTGCAACTACATGTATAGAAGTTCAGAATGCGACCTAGATTTTACTTCACACAATCTGTGTTGTGGCCCGTGGGAAATGCCACATGCTCTTGTAGATTGAATATGATAAGAGATTCAATGTCATGAGAATGCATAAGTAATATTTTCTTATAGAATATCACAGACTATGAATTTAGTCTACGAGAAATGTGTCAAGGTCTTGTGAATAAGGGGAAGTTGTAATTGACTGGAACGCAAAAGCAATATTTTCTTGCACAAGCATGTAAAATAATTGAAGCTATACTTTTTTGGTCTATCTAGATTCTAGAGAGTTGCCTTTGTTCTTCCTCCTTTGACTTGTTACTACCACCAGTGCAGAGATTGCTAGGACATCCTCGATAAATCTTTGAGGTCTTAAGAGTGTATATGATTTACTCTAAGTTATCTAGCAAACCTTGATCTATTCTTCAAGCCAAGAGGCCTCAAAGAAATATCAAGAATATCCTAACAATCTCTGCACTGCTAGAAACACGTCAAAGGAGGAAGAACAAAGGCAGCTCTCTAGATAGACTAAAGATGCATATCTTCAATTCTTTTACATGGTTGTGCAAGAATATATTGCTTATGGAGTAGATCAATTCACTTATCTAGCTTACCGATCAACATCTCAACCTCTCTTTGTCAATTTCGCAAACTTGCATTTATCTTAACACTGCAAGAATGAAGAGGAGAGTTGTCTAGCAATCTCTGCACTGGTAGTATCACGTCAAAGAAGGAAGAACAATGGAAACTCTCTAGATATACTAAAGAAGCATAGCGTCAACTCTTTTGCATGCTTGTGGAAGAAAATATTGCTTATGGAGTAGATCAATTCACTTATTTACTAGACCTACTCCATCTCAATCTCTCTTTGTCAAATTTAGCAAACTTGCATCCATCTTCATTTTGCAAGAGTGAAGAGGAGAGTTGTTCAAGTTACGTGAGATATCAAGAGATAAAAAGATCAATTTTCCAAAAACAACAGTTTACCCATTAATTCGTGTAACCGTGATTCCACCTAATATTCTAGATGTTGTATTTAACAATCAGAGTATACATCTCCAGTGAAGCCAAGGCCCTGCATATAATTGGCCACGTGATCTGTGTTTAATAAAATGGAAAACAAGCATTATAAAAGAATATTAAAAAAAATACACAAACTAAAATGTGCAACGAGAGCTAGGAAGATACTGATTTGCAATTTGCTGATTATCAGCTGCTTCTGGACTGCAATTTGCAATGAATTTAGTTTTTCCAGAGAAGTTAGCAAGTAAAACCACAGATGGTCATGAATAAGGTTGAAAGTAAATTACAAATCAACAACCATCACCCAGTGCAGATCTGTTTTGTACTCAACACTTACAACGCTTTTGAGCCTACGAATTTCCTCCACTTTTCTTGATGATTTGTCATACTATCATACCTTCTATTTTAAAGAGAGAAAAGCTTTACATGTGAATAACAGAAGTGTTCCCCTTATAATGGATGTCCTACTAAATCTACCCAGCTGAATATATTGAGTGGGTGAACCCTAGTATTAAGTGATTAGTGATACACCGCAGCAGAAAGACTGCTGCCAATTATCAGTCAGATTCGCCAAGTAACCCAATCCCAAACTTATCACCAAAACTATTTTTTGAAAAGGGTCATGTGACTCAAACTCGTCAATAACTTGAAAAGCCAAGTCGAAGAGACACTCCTACTTGGAAAAAACTCACAATATAAAGAAATACAGGAGTAAAATGCAGTCAAAATTGTGAAGCATATAAGTAAAAAGTCATTTTTTATGAGGCTCGTCCAAGCAGCAATTTGGAAAATTTTAACAAGAGCCAGGCAAACAAAATCAACTCAAGCTTTTCAGAATTTCAAGTGACTGAAATATCAATGAAGCCAGTCTTTTAAAGAGATTTTATGTGATCGATTTATCAATGATACCAGTCTTTTGTGACAGCGAGACATACATAAATGAGGATCCAAACACTAGCATGCT
The DNA here is from genome assembly GCA_009831015.1 of Picea engelmannii. Lineage (NCBI taxonomy): Eukaryota > Viridiplantae > Streptophyta > Pinopsida > Pinales > Pinaceae > Picea > Picea engelmannii. Next base: position 46,684 of record ML816082.1, on the reverse strand, counting down.
GTTTGGCTCTCAATGTGTTGGAAAAAGGTACTTGGACTGGGAACAAAATTTCCCTCTAATTTACAGAAGAGGGAATTCTACATGCTAAACCACAGTTGTATCATTTGATAAGATACAGAAGCAAAATATTCTGTACGCTAAACTGCAGTTGCAATTTTTATTAGCTAGAGGTGAACGAACTGATAAAAACCAATCTACAGGGGATGAATTTGGCCACCAAAAAATACGGGGCAAAGTAAGGCAAAATATGTTTCCAGCAACTTTTAAGAGTTTAACTGTGAAGTTTCAGAAAAGCTGTAGCTATAAATTTTATTAGTTATCATCTGTTAAACTCTTCTCTTCTAAAACACTTAATTATTTCAGGGATTTTTTCCTACACCAGTCAAAGCAAGCAAAAATATGTTGATTTATTACGCTCAAGATAATTATGAAGACAAAATGAGGCACTCTGCAAATTTAATTTCATCTCGAGGGCATACATAACAAACAATATTGAAGGGGTTTGAAATGTAGAAGCTCTTTTACCTCGCCAAACAGTTTTACTTAAAGTCATTAATCGGTGGCTGCTTTTCCATGACGGAGACCACATGTTTGAATTGAATACACATTGCATGCGTGGAATGCGAACATGTTGCTTCTTCTCATCTTTAGGCATGGACTTAATTAAATCCTTCAAGGCATCATTGTCTCCACTTTTACAATGGCCAAATGGAAGAATAAAATCGGTCTGATTCCACCACAGTTCCAAAAATCGCATGCTCCACTCAGAATTACGGAAAAAGAACATCCCTGTGTCCATATTCAAGAAGAAAGTTAGTAAGCATTTAGCATAACATAAAATCCTTTAACTAACAAGAAAAGTAAAACTGTAAGAGCCCAGAAGATATCAGATGTTGACGCTTATAAGTCTATAAGTCAAAAAGGAATTGGGTAACTTATTCTTCAAAGATATCTCCCTTTACATGCAAGAAAGAAATAACTCGATAAATCTGACGTCGTCGATTTAGATAATGTTAATTTTCTCAACTATAAATTAGATGTCATGAAACTCTTTGAGTTCTCAGAAAGAAAGTGAGCAGACAATATCAAACGCATACCTGCATTGACACCTGTAACATCCTCCGTCACAATGAAATCAGGCATCTCCTCGTAGTCCTTGTTACCAGTAATTGAATATAAAACATCTTCCTAAAGATAAAAGAATCCATGGTTAGATTCTGCTTAATTTCAAAAACTGCTGGGAAAAGGACTAAAGTTTAACCTTAGATGCATGCAGCGCATCGGGACTTATAAATCCTTAATTAACAAAAATACAAATGCAAAGGAAATATAAGTATTAAAAATATATATGGAAGTTTGAAAACTTACTAATGCAATGTTTGGATTAGTCACCAGTGAATCCTGCATCAAAACATGTATATTATAATTTATTACCAATTATGAAAGGACCTCATAAAAGCAAGAGATGCGCAGAATTAGATGAAACTTAAGACAATTGGTCATTATAATATAAACAGTTTACCCTTTCCCAAAATCTTGAAAATCAAAGATTTCACCCTAAGGTGATCTAATGAGTTTTTTTGTTATTGCCAAGGAGCAGCTAATGACCATATATTATTGAGAGACTTTAGATATTAGAAAGAGAATGCAGAAGATGATTGATTTTAACAGCTTTACGCTGCGATGCAATAGTTTTGTTGACTGACAACACTACAATAAAAAAAAATACAAAAAGACATGCAACATAATGGGCCAAATCGCAAATGCATTTTCCTGTTCCGCACATTTCAGTTCTGATAATCAAGAATATCAGTAATAGCAAATGGGGGCTTCGTTCACTGCTGAGGATGATGGAATATTAAGCCATCCACCAGGGTATTCTTGCTGTGGTCTGTCCAACCCAAATGGCATGTCAAAAGGGGATGAGAACATTGTTGCTGTGGTCTGTCCCACCCGAATGGCATGCCACAAAGCAATGAGGCCATTCTTGTTATGCTCTGTCCCACCCGAATGGCATGTCAAAAAGAGATAAGGCCATCAGAATGGCATGGAAAAAAGGGATGAGGGCAGGGTGCATTTTGGGCTGAATTGGGTTTTTCTGGCAGACTAACTACCCTTTTTTGGTTTATTTGGCAAAATATCTACCCCTCAGACCTCGTACCTAAGCCAAAAGAAGTCTGCGTTATGCAGTGCAACCCCTGACCTCGAGGAATGTTTCTTGAAGCAACTTCCAAAAGAGAGAAAAATTCATTGTCAAGAAAAAATTGCTTGCAGACGCAGTTGTGGAGGGCGTCGTACACGCTATTGATAAACAGCATGTCATAAATTTATTAACAGAGGCAGCTGTTTCAAACAAAAGTTAACACATCCAGATGTGGAAACGGCCCTAATAACCTAAAATGACATAAAATCTGTCCAGATTTCAATCAAGCAAAACAGGTAATTTTTCTTCCTTCATTTCTTTTTCCTTTGGGGGCAGGGAAAGTGTCATGTATATGACGAACATGACTATTCTTAAGAAATAGAAGAATATCTCCCAATAACCCTAAAAAACTAACAATATCAAAGGATCGTGTGGAACCAGTTCCAACCTACTATTTACTTATGCAAATGATCCCTTTATATCGGCTAGAAGGTCATTGTAGGGAGCATGGCATACCGCATCGTTCCAGAAGATCCAGTCATACTTGGGCAGATTCTTTCGGACAGCCAAGATCTTACTCCAGCTGGGGGGCCTGTTCTTGTCGACGATATCGCTCTCATCGAGGAAATCATACCCATGTCTCTCAGCATAGCTTCTCTTGTTGGGCTCAACCAATTTCATAAGCCCCTGAAAGGACCTCTTAGGATTGGACCCAGACTCATCCGAGCAAGTCACCATCGCAATCCTGAACCTCTTCAGACTGTCCTTGTCTTCAATTGGGGTCTCAAAGCACTGCCTGCCCAGATTATTGGCCCTGAACAGCACGACCCCGGTGCCATGTACCAAAAACAGGGACACGATGCAAACAGCCAACAGAATGAACAAAACAGGACGCAAAGCCCTCTCCGATAAGATCCTGCACCGGTTCTTTATATCCGGGCCCCCTTTGAACGAATCCTGCACAGTGATGCCCATGTAATCCCTCGAAAAATGCTTCCCACTCTCTGAAATCGTAACCCTCCTCTGCGGACACAGGGCAGAAACCCCTCCCTTTCCCATTCTCAATCTCACAGATAACAAACACTTCACTGTTGCACCCACAGCTTCTCGTGATGCCGATTTCACAATATAAACAAAAACCTCCAATGATCCTGCAGTTGGATGCAATGTATTTATACAGAACAGAGGTCTTTTCAATCCAGAGCAGTCTTGTACGCCAAATTTGAAATAAAAGCCTGTGTTGACGAGAAGCCACTGGAACAAACCCAACTCATCGAAGCTCGACCCTTGCACGTCACTTATGCGATTCTTCTCGCTCGCTTCCTTCGCTGTTCGGTCTTGCCCGTTGTGACTCCGTTGCAGATATACGAAACGTTCCAGTATTGGTTTGTTGTTGCTCCAACCGTCTTGATTTACACACAACGCAAAAGCTCGTTGATTAAAAGGGCCTCTGCTTTTTCTTAATTATATTAATTAAAAAAACTCTTTTTTAATTTTGTTTAAAAAGGATGTTGAACAACCATCCAATTACAAATTGTTTTTTTATTATTTTTTAATTCTTTTAAGTGCCCCCTTCACAGCTCCTCCTTGTATGGTGGTGATGATGGGGATATTTAGGTGGTGGTGATGATGGGGATATTTATTTAGTATTAACGTGTGGAACCATGAATTTCAATGACGTTTATTTACTATTAACGTATGGAACCATGAATTTTTGACGTTTTTATGTTATTGACAAACAATGGACTTAAATGATTTGAAATTTCTTTTAATATTTTTCCACCAGGTATTATTATTATAAAACAATTGAATTATTTGTATAATAATAATATATTAATGTTAAACAAAACCTTCAATAAATACAAAATCGATATTAAAAAACCAAAAAATTTGTCATCGCATTGAATTCTTGTTGAAACAATCATAAATCTTAAATAAAGTAATAATAAAAGGTAAATTCCATTTTAAATATTTGAAATATAGTGATGAATTATGCAAATAACGTGAAGCGACAAAGTACATTTAGATTTTTGGCTTTGGAATCATCGACTTAAAGAAACATACTGGGTTTATAAATTATAAATTAATGAACACTGAGTTTACTGGTTAGCTACTTATTATGATCTTTGCCAAATCATTTTCTGCCCGTTACAAGTCATGACTCATGTATGATTTTGGTTTTTTATAAATAAAAAATGGAAATTTATTTTGTTTTATGAAAAAATTATATATATATATATATATATATATATATATATATATATATATATATTATGAGTTAATAAATAGGTTTAAATTTAATTGTTGTTAATTAGATGTAATTTGAGTAATTGTGAGAAAAAATTATTGTTTTTGAGAGTTGAGTTTAAATTTCATTTTGAAACATGTTTTTTTTTAAGTGAATTAATTCTTGATGAGTTATATCTTTGTTGACTTGTCTTATGCCTTACAGAATCTAAAGGTTACCTTGGTTACCATTCAAAGAATTGAAGGTTTACCTTGGGTACTATTCTTGGAGTGAGGGGATATGTCCCTTAGATATGTTAGAAAAAAATGTTTAAATATAACTTTTATCCATTCAAAGTTGTTTTTTTTCTAGTAGAAAATTAGCTCAATTATATTAATGAAAATATAATTTTGTTACATCTTCTTTACCCCACAGATGTTCAAAGCAGTATAAGTCCAATGACTAAGCTCAACATACATCCACATACATCCCTAGAAAGACAAACAAAACCAGCACGCAAGCTGTAAAAAGAGAAACAAAATAGGGCTAAAAACCCCAAAAAAATCTCGGAAGCCACCTCCACCGCAAAATTCTGGCTTTAATCACCAAAATGCACTCGAAAATGAGCCCTCGAAAACCCGAAGACTGCACCAGCAAGAAAGAGTCGCACTAGTGTAAGAAAGTTGATCGTGAGCTATGCTTCGTCGTCGACCACTGGCCCTCGAATAACCTTGCCCACGCTCACTAGAAAGGTATGCCTTGTCCCCTTGTTGCCGCCACAGAGTGTTCACAGCCAAACCGCATTTTCGGCCCCTGAGCACGAAACCTTCGCCACCGCCTCCACCTCGACCCCTTGACGTCGTCACAGTGTGGTTGCAGCCAAAACACAAAAAGTTTTACGGCCTCTGTGCACTAAACCTTCACCTCCACCGTCTCTATCGCCTTCGCCGACCTCATGCCCTCGAATGCCCGTGCCCGCGCACTTCGGTAGGGTCAAAAGCCCACTCTTTGCCATGGAGGCCAGGGTTGCGGCTAGTGAAACCTAGTCGCAGAGCCCTCTGAGAAACTCTAAACTCCTCTCAAAATCACTTCGTCGCCTCCTACTACAACACCTATTAGCCTTCATTTAAAGTTGTTATCAATAAATATATGGATACATTTAATTCGGTAGTTATTTACAGAAATTTAGGGATACACAAAATTGGAGTTCCCATCAATCTAAAATTTTAATTGAATTTTTGACAATCTAATTTGATTTAAAATTAAGCAAAACCCCTAATAACAATGTTCCACTATGTAATGAGCTTGGATCATGGTAGAAATTTTCTCGAATTTCTATCGAATTCATAATAGATTTATAACTCAAGAGAATCCCAAAAATTAATGTACTCAAAAGATACACATGTCTAATTTAACTCATGTCTTCTCAAAACCAAGTTTGATATTCATATTTTGTAAGTATTTGTTTGAGTTATAGATTTATAACTCAAGAGAATCCCCAAGATTAATGTACTCAAAAGATACACATGTCTAATTTAACTCATAACCAGGTTTGATATTCATATTTTGTAAGTATTTGTTTGAGTTAAGTTTACAATTAGAATAAGGCTAATGTTTTATGATTTTTGACCTTTTCCAATTTGTCGTTATTGAAATTGGACCATTAAATCTTTATTGAAACTAAGATTTTGGGTTATTTCCCTCCAGATATATTATATAGAATAAAAATTGTTTAAATTTAACTTTTAGTTATCCAAAGTTGTTATATATATATATATATATTTAGTTTGGTAGGAAATTCTTCTTTATTTATAGAAATTTGACAATACATAAAATTGGAGTTCTCATCTATCTACAATTTTAATTGAATTTTTTTACTATTTAGGTTGATTTAAAATTAGGTGAAACTCCTAAGAGCATTGTTCCACTATGCACTAATCTTGAATCACGGTAGAAATTTTTTCATGCCTGAATTTTTTATCAAATTCGTAATGGATTTATAACTCAGAAGAATCCACAAGATTGATGTACTCGAAAGACACACATGTTTAATTTGACTCCAGTCAACTGAGTCTACATGCTCATGTGGTTGTGGGATGGAATGTTATCATCCCCACCCATGTTTTATTCTTATTAATGACATGTTGAGCTCATTATGAGTAAAATGCCTTGATGTTGATTTGGCATTGTCTAAACAAAGAATCTAGGGTTTACTGTGAGTGTCATCCTTGAAATGAAGGAAAGTACTTGAGGGTTTCCCGTGGCAGTTGTTACCTAGAAAAAAATATGTCTAATTTGACTTCTATCTACTCAAAACCAGGTTTAATATTCATATTTTGTAAGTATTTGTTTGTGTTAAGTTTACGGTTAGAATAAGGCTAACATTTTATGATTTTGGCCTTTTTCCAATTTGCCATCATCAGAATTGGACCATTAAATCTTTGTTAAAATTGCACTTTTGGATTATTGAACAATCATTCATTTTCATGCAAAAATGGATTCAACACCCTCAAATACCACTACTGCAACATGATTTTGCAATGTTAATGATCAATATCTACAATTCCATCAATCCAAAATGATTCTTGTGGAATTTTAGACAACAAATGTAGATTTCTCTTCTCATTTGGGTGGTTGAAAAAAGGTCAAATTCTTAATTTTTTAGAGTACAACTTACAATTATAGAATTTAGTCCATCAAATTCAATTGTTAACCCAACTACTTTTATAAGTCATAAAATTTATTCAGTCAAAGTCAATTTTTGAGTCAGATACTTTTATAAATAATAATAATCCAATTTTAAGGTCACCGTCGACATCAAATTGGTGTATGAGTCCCCCTTCCTTGTGGGACAAAGGACCCCCTCCACACAGGGATTTGACTACTAAAGTCTACGGAAGTGTACATACCCTACCTCCATCTAAATTTGAATTCATTACTTCATAGGAGGAAACACATGTTCTTAACCATTAGGCTCACTCAAGTTGTACATATACATTGACATTGTGTTCTAAATTTAATTAATTGTCGACTTACAAAATGTGGACTTTCTTTTCTCCTTTTCTGTTTTTTCTATTAATCTTATACCTAAATCAATTTTTTTAGGTGAAAGGTTCAACTTCCATCTTTAATTTGATATAAATTCTCTGGGCTATCATAAATATCCTCAATTATCACTTAGAAGGTTGGGTATCATCAATTGAATCCAACCTCTTCACTAATTCTGACCACAAAAACTAAAACATGAGGTGAACCACTGAAAAAGTCGAATTCTTAACAAATTTAGTTTACAACTTACATTTATAAAATTTACTCAATCAAATCAATTGTTAACCTAACTACTTTTATAAGTTATAGAATTTACTCAATCAAAATCAATTGTTAACCTAACTATTTTTATAAAGACAAGTCTAAACATTAGACTTATTTGACTTTTTTTGGCAACTATCACCATAATCCTAATTGTTGGTGAAATTGCAATTTTTTATTATTCGAATTGCAATTTTGAATACATAGATGGATCTAAAACCTTGAAAAACCCCTAATCCACCAATATTGTGTCATCTCAATAATAGATATATGTGATTCCATCAATTCTTTTAAATTTTTAATCAAGTTTGAAGAAAAGTTCAAAAAATCTAATGTTTAAACTACATATTTTTATAAGTTATAGAATTTACTTAGTCAAAGTCAATTATTGACCTAGCTACTTGTATAACTTTCAAAGATATACATTGTGTTTCAAAATTAATTAAAAGTTGACTTTAAAATGTATACTTTCATTTTCATTTTCATTTTCTTTTTTCTTTTTCTTTTTCTTCATTTTCATTAATGAATATCTAAATGGATTATTTTTTATAAAGATTCCACTTTCATTTTGGTCTAAATGTTCTAGATGGTCATAAATATATGATAAATTTCATCTGTCATTTTCACCAATCACAAAACATAAAGTGAAACGTCTAAGTAAAATTAAATCTATAACCTTCAAAAACTCAAAAAAACGGGGATGAGTCCAATTGAACAAGTCACCCAATGAACCCAAAGTCAATGTTGAATATCCTAAAGGTATACGTATTTAGTTTAGTATTATTAGAGTGGACATATTAGATGCCATAAATAAATAAAATTAAACACATATTTTGCATACGAAAACACCATAATAATATTTAGTTAATAATAATAATATAAAGTTAATATTTGGAGGATATTTTATACTCTTTTTTAATTGGGAGGGTTAATTTTGCGATTGAATGACATTAGCCCATCATTTTCTATACATTCCCCACGAATGATTACACCACATCATCAAAGAATAATATCACATGGTTATGGGAATATTCTTTTTCGTTTATAGTGTGTGGTAAATATTTCAAATCACACTGATATTAACGTTTAATTGTTTGGTTTTTTATTTGATGTGGTTAATCAAATTAAAATCTTTTCATCACATAATAATAATAATGGTTAAATTAATTTGATTATCCAAATTGATTTAGTAATTTAAAAAAATTACACTAACTCAACACTTCAAATTTACTGTTTCATGAAAAGTAAATCATTTTTAGAAAAAATCTGTTTTGACATTTCGTTAAGAGTCTTCAACCTTAATGGCGTCAAAATATTGGTTGCCAATAGTACAATTCAACATATTATTCAATAGAGTTGAAAACGCGTTTACAATTATTAAGGCGAGAAATTCAAAGTATACGGGTCGTTTGACTTATAATATAGTAGAGGCGATATTAATGTTCAATGTAACACGTCATTCTAAGATTTTTTATTTATAAAATGGTTTTCCTAATATAAAAAATTACTTGGATTTTAAATCTCTCATAATCCACGTATGTATAATGTTGATATCTATTGATTTTAGTGTATATTAATTTATGGTATTGTTGTATTTTGCATAAGTTGTAGTCTAAACGCTATATGTTTTGGTTTTTTTGGGATATTTTTTGTTTAATTTTGTTGAAAATCTGGTGAGAAATTGTTGCATCTGTATATTGGAATGGTTACATCAGTATAATCTGAGTGCTTCAAGGGTTTTTTAGCATTTTAAATCTATTTATGTATTCAGAAATGCAATTTAAATACCAAAAAATTGTGATTTCACCCAAATTTATATTATCGGATTCCGACAAAAAATACCAAAATGTAGAACGTTTATACAATGTCCCTTGTATAATATATATTTTACTTCCAAATTGAGAGCTCACTCACTAAAGAGGTAGGGGTATTGAAAATGGGATAAGTTTCATGTGAAGTCTATCGTGGGATAAGAACTTATTATGAAGGCCTCTTGTTGTTGAGGAGGAAGAGGCATTGTGAAGGGGCTTGACATTGAATCCATATCAATGAATCAAGAGTTGGGAATTAGCTTCAATTTTATCTATTATTAAGGAAGAGGTTAATTTTGAAATAAGGAAGAGGTTGATCTAATATCCAAAGCATAGGTGAGTTGGTGAGATGAGTATCTCCACGTGAGGAGAAGCGAAACTTGACTTCTTATTTTCTTTATGTCTTGATCTACTCTTGATTCTATCGTACTCCTTATCTCAGAAGATCATGCGTTAATATTCACTACACACATTGGGATAACATGTAGATGATGAAGA
>ML816082.1:9194-36646 GCA_009831015.1 Picea engelmannii | reverse complement strand
TCTATCTTCTTGTGTTTGTGGTGTGAATGTATTTGATATTTCTGAAGTTTAAGGGTTGATTTATAAAGTAAGAGTTATATTCTCTCTTATATATATCAAGGTTTACTACAAGTAGTATTAGAGCTCTTTCTTGGGCAAAAAATGGGGAAAACCCAACATGCTTCCCTTGTCTAACTTCTTTGATATCAATTTATTCTCCTCAAAAGCTTTCAATATGTTACACCTAGTGTAATGTACCTAGATAGGATAAGATGGGGTACTTAGGGAGGTACCCAAGAGGATAATGAATGTAATGTAGCCATAATAATGGAATAGGCCCACTTGGTAGTTGATGGGTAATAAATAGACCCACTAGGTAGTTAAGAGGAAATAAAATAATAATAAGGGGTAGTTGGCATAGACCTTTATGAATACTCATGAGAAAATATAACTACACATGAGTATCATTGTATTGAGCTATTTTAGATGTATTGTTTTGTAGCAAGAATGGCTTGTAGATTGATTCATTCCCTAAGTAGTATTTGAATGTGTTACCCCACCTTATGAGTTTTTTTCTTTATATTCTTGTGTTTATGGTGTGAACGCATTTGATATTTTTGAAGTTTAAGGATTGATTTACAAAGTAAGAGCTATATTCTCTCTTATATCTATCAAGGTTTACTACAAGTGTTATTCGAGCTCTTTCTTGGGAATAAGAAGGGGAACTTTTTTTCTTTTTCTTTTTGCAGATATTGTCAAGGGAAAAAGAGAATGGTAGAATATAGATCGATTTCTGGAACTTTTGGCATAGACTATAAAGAATTCAGTTATAGATCTATGTTCCTCACACAAAAAAAACCGATTTCAAAAATAAAACATCCAATTCGAAGTCTGGGAAGTGGAGTTATTGTTGATTTAAATTCAATTATTTTAGGGTTTTTCCAGTGATGGCCATGCAATTTGCAAATTATATATATTTTTACAGAGTACTCATATTTTAGTCAAACTAGTGCAAGTCGGTGCAAAGTGGTCATGGCATTTCATAGATGTGGTCATAATAACCAATTATAGAAGTACCGCAAAATTTATGATAATTTTACATTAGTTGCCTCAAACCCTAGCTGAATAAATGAGCTCCATTGCAAAGTAAGTTATTTATTCAAAACCCTAGTTCTATTTTTGGGTTATAGCAAGCAAGATATATTTTATAACAAAATATGATGGCCCTAGTATAGAAGAATTCATAAAGTTTCGGAAGGAAAAAAAATCTAGCCTTATGGAAACTAGCTATATGCTTAAATATAAGGGATGGCGTTGGCATATGGGGGCAACCAACTTAGATTACATCACTATCCAAAGGTCCAAATGAAGAATATGAAAGAGTATTTTTACATAAGCGGTCTCATGTTGTGAAGAAGGATAAAAAGAGCACTATGGATTTATTTTCATGTGAGAACTTCCTATTACAGGTTCTCATATGTATTCAACAGAAAAATGTTATTAATTCTATAAACCATAGTAGCAAACATAATTTTGTCAATGTTAACTTGGCTAAAAGATTGCAAGTTCTTGCAAAACATATTCAAAGCACATGAGTTGATGAGAATGTTCACATTTTTAAAGATTTGAATATTGCCATGGATAAATATGTATTGCATTCAAATTTTCATGCTATAGATATGGATGATGTGGATATTGTTTTGGGATATCCTTGGATGGATTAAATTGATATAGTTAATATTAATGTGCAAAAGAAGTTTTTGAAGCTTTGACATAAGAAAAAGAAAATTATATTGCATGATATTTCTCTTACTGAATGAGGGCCCAAAGGGGCACCTAAGAAGTCCTTGTAGGGAAATTAATTGCACTACCTAATGACACATCGAATGAAGAGTCTAAGGTTGAATTAGAGGAAGAGCCTATAAAAGAACATGAAGAAAATCCCCATGAAGGACATAAAAAGGAAGAAGAAGCAAATGAGCTAAATGACTCAAAGAAATAACATGTTGAAAAGTCAAAGAAAGAAGAATTGATAATTAAGGTTGTTGTATATTGCCACCCACACCATCTAGATAAACAATAATCATCAAGGCAAAGGCATGAGCATCAACAAACTTAGTATGGATCAACATGGACCCAGAAAAGGCAACCAATATGGAGGCACATGGAGGACGAAAAGCAATGCATGGAAATATAATAGTAACACAACAAAGACATGGATCCCAAGGAGAAACTATTATCAAGATCAAGGAGGAAAGTCCATAGTTGGACCCCATGCCCACATTTTAGTAGGATGGATGGATGCTCGTGTGTAGTACTAGTTGACTACATTGTTTAGCAGGTCATATTATATGGCTTCTTCTCATGTTTTAGGGATGAAACATGCAAAGGGGGTTGGAATGTAATGAACCTTGGGAGGATAATACAAAGCACCTAGGGAGGTACCCAAGGGGAAAATGAAAGTAACATGGCCATAATCATGGAACATGCCCACTTGGGGTAGTTGAAGGATAATAAATGGGCCCACTAACTAGTTAAGAGGAAACAATATAATAATAAGGGGTAGTTGGCATAGACCCCTAGGAATACTCACGAGAAAGTATAAATACATGATTATAATTGTGTTAAGATATGTTGGATATATTTTTTTGTAGAAAGCATGACTTGTGGAGTGATTCCTTCCCTAAGGAGTATTCGATGGTGTTACCCTGCCTTAAGGGTTCTTTTTTCTATATTCTTGTGTTTATGGTGTGAATGCATTTGATATTTCTGAAGTTTAAGGGTTTATTTTTGAAGGGCTATATTCTCTCTTATATTTATCAAGGTTTACTACACCTAGCTTTCAATACATTATGCTTAGCTTGTGTAATACATTAGTTACTCCCCAGTTACTCAGAGATTTCCATGAGTTGACACGAGCAAATGTTCCCTTGTCAACATCACAAGTTCACCTAGTGAAAGGAACCAATTAGAGTTTCCTTCATTGAAATGGCGAACCCTCCAGATATGGTCTAGTTGTTGTTGGTTTTTAAAATCTATCAACTATGGTCCTGTTAGCTCCCAAAATGAACCTGTCACTATGGTCGCATTTTGTGGTTGATAGCATGGCTATTGGTAGTTTTCTCAAGTTTGGTTTTGAGTTTTTCTAGTAGCAAGACTTAGGTTTTTATTTTTGTCTTAGAAATAAGATGACCCATAAAGGTCTTCTCTTTAAAATTTTCATAAAATGCTTTTAACAGCTAACACATGTTTTAAAGATGATGGTTAGCTGGTGAAAGTGGTGGTTTTCAACAACTAAGGAGCATTTCTCACGAGTTGTGCGCTGGTGAAAGCGACGATTTTCAACAACCGAGGAGCGCTTCCCACGGGCCATTAACTGATGAAAGAGGGGATCACGTGTGTTTTATCCACGTTTTAAAAATCAAATGATGATACGCTCAGCCCACGTCATGCAATCAAGTGTGATGCGCTGGTGAAAGTGGATAATGATGGAGACTCGGGTTTGCATGTCTAAATCAGATTGCAAAGCGGATCTCGTTCAGTAACGCATGCTTCACAATCATGGCATCGGAAATGGCAAATTTGAATCCATCATCGCAGGTACAGGAGCAGTACTACTTGGCTGACGACATCAAATCGGCTCATTGCTTCCCCAACATGCATCGCTCACAAATATATGCTAAGTTTCTAATGTTGAAAGACAGAGCTGAGTGCTTTCACCAGCGCAAGACCTCGGTCCGAACAACAAATTGCAGTGTTTGGTGTGCAGAATCGTTTGAGATTTTGAATCGCAAATGGCAAGGAGACGCAATGGCTCGTTATTGAGAAAAGAATCGGACAGTCTGTCTTTCCTACAGGCGCACCCAGAAGTGCAAAAACACTTCTTAAATGCAGGTTGTATGGAGTATGTCGAGAGGCTACAGAATGGCTGTCACCAATCAACAACAGAGGCTTTTGCTAAAATGTTTGATGGGAATAAGGCCTGTGTTGGGTCCTTGGAGATCATTGTGGATGAAGCTGCCATCGCTGCAACGACCAACTTACCAAGATTGGGCCAGAGCTAGTTCAAAACGACTACCACCAAAAACTTAAATTTCAGAGCATATTTGAAGTAAGAATTTAGACATAATGCATGGAAGAAGAGCATGCCAGTTTCACATTTAGAAGAGGAGTGGCAGGAGTTGTTTAAGGGAATCCAACTCTACATAACCTCAGAAGGCAGGTATGACAAACTGATGTTGTATCATTTCAAGCTCTTAGACCATTTCACAAGTAAAACTCTCCTAAATCTACCTTTCTTCTTGCACAAGAGCTTAACTAAGGTCTGTAAAAAGATTAGAGTGGAACCTCTAAGCATGAAGAACACTCTTTGCCACTTTGGCCTTATTAAATTGATCATTTTGGAGGAGCTAAGACAGAAGGGAAGGATCTGACAACATTTTCTTTTTTGGGAGGGCTTTGAAACTCAAACTCAGCCCGTGAATGAACAGAGGAAAGTTGGAAAGAAGAAATTGACTCCTCAAAGCAGCTCGAGGAAGAGGAGAACCCTTCCAGGACCTCCAGAAGATAGAATCTCTGGTGTGAAATCTCACAGGTCAAAGAAAAAATTGAATTTTGAAACTACTACAGAGCAACCTACAAAAAGGAGAACAAACATCTTAAACCTGGCCTACATAGACTTAGAACCAGAGCAAGAATATGAGAGCCCTGCCATCAAAAGTCATGAACATTCCATTGAGTTTGCACAGAGTTGTGAGACCTTTACTCACACTGAGGAAGGGGAAACATCAAAGAGAACTAAGTCGAAGAAAACACAGAAAATCAAGCATCTCAAAGAAGTGATCACTCAGCAGGAGGTCTTAGAGAGGGTAATAAAGGAAAGATACAAGAAGCTGTCTGATAATTTTGTAGAAACCAATGCTGCATTTGAAAAACGGGCTCGTGAAAGTGTCAAGGAAAAGAAGAGGAAACAGAAAATCACCAAAGACTATAACAGTCTATGGTGGCTAGCAAAGCGCCTTAAAAGGGAAATCAGAAAATTGAAGCAAAAGAAAAAATCACACCCAGATTTGCAAGTGCTTGCTTAGGTTGTTGTGAACATGCAAGGGGATAATGCAGAGACACATTAAGTTTTTGATGGAATCACAGTTTTGGAGGTGAAATTTCATTTTGGGCTAAGGCAGAGCTTTCACCAGCACACAACGCAATTTTACGACCAGTTAGCTGGTGAAAGGCAATGCTTTCACCAGCTAACCAACGAATCATAAGGCGAGTTAGCTGGTGAAAGCAGAAAAAACATTTTTGAAAGCTAAGGACGGAGCAGGTCATTTTTCATAGGTTTTAAAGAGGTTCCAGAGTATCAAAGGGATAACAACTCGATCGAAAAAGACTCTGCATCAGAGATTCGTAGGAGTTTTTGAGAACCACATGCTAAACTGATTTCCTCAAGTATCGACTATGAACATTGAAGAAATCCAACTGTCAAGACATGTGCCTTTTCCATGTTTCATAACATCACAGATTCCAGGAGATGAAGAATACAGATGTCAAATTTTGAGATTGAAGACAATTTGAATGCTAGTCTAGTTATTAAGTCTTTGCTATCAAGTTGCTTAGTTAGATTTGAATTGCTATTTTTAGATACAAATCCAAGTTTTTAGGATCTTAAAAACTAATTGTAAAAGGCTATAAATGTCTATCTTTTCTAAGAGACAAGGGTTCAAACTGGGAGATATTTTGTGCTACTGTATAGACTCTTATTTGCAGAAATAAAGTTCAGTTTCCTTTCGTTTTCAATATCAGAAATATCCATCTTTCCCTTTCTATACTTTGTTTCAGTTTATTTTAGTTCATGAAGACTGTTATCTCTTTATTGAGCTCATAGACTTGAAGTAAAGGATTTCTCTCTATCTTGCATTAAGCCCTACATTCAGTTGTATTTGGCAATCAAGAATAGTGTTCTTCATCCTCTCCTTTCAATTTACTTGATCTGATTATTGTTTCCTGAAAGCACTGTTTCTTTAGATGTATGAGTTGTCTATTACATTGACCATTAAAGACCCCATTGTTCCAAGCATATATACACATTATTTCTAAGTTACCAAGCATCCTTAGCATACAACCCTAAGGATTTTCTTGGAGTGATAACAAATTGGCGTCGTTGTCGGGGAGATGAAATTCAAGTTCTACTTTCCTGGGATACGACATAGAGATGATCTTTGATGATAGACAAATATTAGACATTTTTTTGGTTGTAATTATATATCTGGCGACTCCACAAGTTCATCCTGGCTCCTAAGAGGATCAGTACTAGGGCGAATCCTCAAGAATCACCTATCACACCAGTGTCCAATCCAGAACTAATTCTTAGGAAAGGAAAGACAATTCAAGGTCAAACTTCAAGATCAGATACAGAAGGTAACCCTCTTTTCAGTTCTGGAAAATCTACTACAGAAAAATTTGAGTTCTTTTCAGAGAGCATTGATGAAAAAACAGTTGTAAATTCTGTAGAAGAACAAATTCTTTTTGATCAACGGGAAAATCCTAATGATGATAAATTGATAGATTTAAATTTGATTGAAAAAACATCCAAGACTTTAGAAAGAAGCCACAGTTCTTCTTCCCTTGAGTCTTTTCATTCTCAGCAACAAGAAGATCATTTGAACATTTATACTAGCCTCATTGTTGTTGAACATCTCCTCCTAGAGGTATCTGCTAGGAAATTTGAAGGAAATTTGGCTGGACAGCTTGCAAATTTTTACAGAGCCTCTTATCAGACCTCTTTCCCATTAGAAGATTCACCTCTTTCACATTCCTCTAGCGTTGAAGACTTGAAAAAGAAACCATCACTTTCTCACCCTTGATAGTTATGGCTGCACCATCTGCTTTGACTAAGATGCAACAAATCCTAGCTGCTAGGTATGCACCACTCATATTGCCAAACTCAGTATCAGCCATGCCAACGAGAGACTATCAGAAGTATATGCCCAAATTCACAGGCGAAGGCGATGTGTCTGCTGAAGAACATATTGAGGCTTTTTACAGTTATGCTGAGAACCTTAATATTGAAGAAGAAGATGTTTGGACACGAGTCTTTGTCCAAAGCCTAGATGGCCATGCTAGGAAATGGTTCAAAGAACTCCCTGCTGGTTCCATAGCTGGAATTGAGCAACTGGATGAGACATTTTTGAAACATTAGGGTGACAGAAGAGATTTTGTCTACTATATCACAGAATTTGGAAACCTAAGGAAACAAAGTAGTGAGTCAGTCTCTGATTTCACTAAAAGATTTAACCGGATGTATGGAAAAATACCAGCAGAGATAAAACCTTCAGACGCTTCTGCCAAGATCACATATTCTGATGCTTTTGACTCAGTTTCTGTTTAATGTTGAGAGAAAGGAGTTCACCATCATTATCTCTCATGCAAGATGCTTCCCTTGAGGTGGAATCAAATATTCTAGCCTCCCAGAAGCAGAAAGGAGATTCTGATAGAAGAAGACCAAAAAATGAGGCTTCATCTTCATCAAGTGTTGATCCGAAACTTGATAAAATGGATAAGATGCTAGAGTCTCTAACCTCTGAGATATCTAAGATTAAGATTGAAAATAAGCAGCCTGTGAAAGGAAGAGGCACTTATGATTCTGCAGGTAGGAACCCAAATCAAAATCCCAACAACTTCAGAAGAAATAATCAGCCAACTCAAATCTTGCAAAGAGAAAAGAATCCTACTGAAGATCAGAGAATAAAGGTCCCTCTTCAAAATGTTGTGATGGATGAAGACGAGGGTGAATATCAAGAAGGTGGAGAAGACAACATTCATTGTGTTGGAGAAGAGACAGGGAAATCTTATCTAACACAACACGACTATGAGGAAGCATTGATGACTGAACATGCAGAAGATAATCTTATTGATGATGGCATTTTCATGACAGAAGATAAGAATAGATATAACCTCCGATTAAAATCTGATACTGCTCAACAAGATGCACCAGCCTCTCCCGAAAAGAGCACATCCCCTGTTAAGCAAAAAGATCATACATCAGAGAATCAACAAGCAAATCCTTCAAAGGTGAAAGCATCAGCTCCTCCAAAAAAGACTGTTGCCCCTGTCAAGCATCAAACTCCAGAAAGTCAACCTCCCATTGAACAACAAAGCAATCAGGAAGCTCCTTCGAATTAGGTAAAGGTCTCTGATAAAGATTCTGGTAAAGTCCCATATTCATTCAATTTTGAGGCTGAAATACAAAAAAATAAAATTTCTATTCCTCTAGTCGAGTTAATGAAAAATGAAATGTTCAAAAGGGATATCCTCGAAACTCTAGATCCCCAATCTGTATCCCTTTCTGCTGATATCCTCAACATATATGATGAAAATCCAACCATTACTCTGGGCCAAATGATAGAAGACAGAGATGAAAGTTGTCCTCCCTTTTACATCTCTCTAAATATTCATGAGAAAACACTGCATAATTGTTTGTTGGACTCCGGTGCTTCGCACAATTTGATGCCAAAGGCGGTCATGGATGAGCTTGGGCTGGAGATCACCAAGTCTTATCATGATCTTTTCTCTTTCGACTCTCGAAAAGTCAAATGTCTTGGGATGATCAAGGATTTGGCTGTAACCTTAACCCAAGCATCCATGAAGACTATGGTGATGGATATAGTAGTGGCCGACATACCTCCTAAATTTGGATGTCTACTATCAAGATCGTGGATGAAGAGGCTAGGTGGCACTCTTCAAATGGATCTCTCCTACGCTACTATCCCTGTTTTTGGAGGGGTGAACAGAAGGCTATACAGGGAATCTCAGTTGGCATATGTAATCAGTGATGAGAAGAATCCATCCAATTATCCTATCTATTCAGTCGACACAGGTATGGGATCTTATATTTTGCAAATTGATGATTCATTACCTGATACATTGCTGCTCAGAAAGCCCACAGTTCAGCTCACAGAAACAACAGAAGATGATCTTTGGACCATTTTCTTTGATGGTGCTTACACTAAAGAATCAACAGGAGCAGGAGTGGTATTGATTTCCCCTTCTAAGAAAACTTCTCATTTGTCCTTTAAACTTGATTTTAAAGTGACTAATAATATTTTTGAGTATGAGGCACTACTTCTGGGACTGAATGCAGCCAAAGAGAGGAAGATTAAAAAATTGCAGGTGTTTGGAGATGCACATTTAATTATTCGGCAGGTCAATAAGTCCTTTCAAGCAAAGCATGTCAGGTTGAAAGCATACAGAGATGAAGTGTTGAAGGCAGCTCACGATTTTGTAGATTTTAAAATTTCATATGTACCTAGAGCAATGAATGAATTGGTTGATTCATTAGCTGTGTCTGCTTGTGCATTCATACCCCCTCTGCCTCATAAATTAACTTACGAAATTCAAGTTAAATATAGGCCCTCTCTCCCTGATAATGTAAAATTTTGGAAGGTTTTTGAAGACGATGCTGAACTCACTAGATTTCTTGCAGTGATAGATGAGTTTGCAGATCTGCAGATCGATCAGGAGAATGAACATGACAATGAAATTGAGAAGCCAGAATTCAGAAGAAAAATCACATCACATGAAATAGTCTAGCTATCTACCAACAGAATTCCTAAAGGTTTGGTCCCGTTGGAAAGGTTGTTCGATAATAATGATGTGGTTGTCAAATTGGAAAGTGGGGAAAAAGATTCAGAAGTTTTGCAGTACAATGTAGCTAGCGAACAAGATCCTAAGTATGTCAACTTAGCCTCACATTTGACTGAAAAACAAAGGGCTGATTATGGAGAATTGCTAAAGGAGTTTGCTGACATTTTCGCTTGGCAATATGATGACTTAAAGACTTTTGACACAGAGGTAATTCAACATAAGATTCCCTTGAATAAAGACACCAAACCATTCAAGTAGAAGATTAGATCCTTCAATCCTTTGTTGCTGCCTACAATGGAAAGGGAAATTAAAAAACTATTGGACACCCGCATCATCATTCCCCTCAGATATTCAGAATGGATTGCGAATCTCGTATTGGTCAGGAAGAAGAATGGGGAGATCAGACTCTGCGACGACTTCATAAATTTGAATAAGTGCTCTAGGAAGGACAACTACCCTCTGCCCAAAATGGAGCATATTTTGCAGAAGGTGTCAGGATCAAAGGTGATGTCTTTTATTGATGGGTTTTCCGGATACAACCAGATTGTTGTCCATCCAGACGATAAAGAAAAGACTCTATTTACTACTCCATGGGGTACGTTTATGTACAAGAAGATGCCCTTTGGATTGATGAATGCAGGAGCGACATTCCAAAGGGCGATGGACATTGCTTTCGTTGGAGAGAAAGATAAATTTGTCCTGATATATCTCGATGATATCACTGTTTTCTCAAGCAGCCATGAACTTCATTTGCAGCACTTAAAAAGGACATTTCTAAAATGTCGAAGGTATGGCATTTCTCTTAATCCAAAAAAATCAAATTTTGTACTAAAGGAAGGGAAATTACTTGGGCATATTGTTTCAGCTGATGGGGTGAAAATTGACCCAAAAAGGGTAGAAGCAATTAAAAATCTGTCCCTTCCTAGATCAAAGAAGGACATTCATTCTTTCCTTGGGACTATAAACTTTATCAGAAGGTTTATAGTAAACTTTGCAGAACTCACAAAGCATATCACTGCTATGTTAAGAAAGGACTCCGAGGTAAAATGGACTGAAGCAGCCAGACACTCATTCAATGCCATCAAGGAAGCCATCACAACAACCCCTGTTTTGATCAACCCCGATTTCTCCAAGGTATTTTACTTCTTTTCATTTTCTTCAAGTGATACAATCGCAGCAGTACTTTTGCAGAAAAATGTCGATGATCAGGAGCAGCTGGTTGCCTTCTTCAGTAAGGTCTCGAGGGACGCAGAGGTAAAGTATGAATTGTTGGAGAAACAAGAATATGCACTTATCAAGTCATTGAAAGCTTTCAGAGTTTACATCCTTCAGGCAAAGGTAATAGCTTTCGTTCCTTCCAGTTCAGTTAAAGATGTGCTTATACAACCCGACATAAATGGAAAAAGGAGTAAGTGGATAGAAAAGTTGATTGAATTTGATGTTGAGATTAAACCAACAAAACTTGTGAAGGGTCAGGGCCTTGCCAAACTTCTGGCAGAAGAAAATTGCAGGCTGCTTGAAATAAATTTGGTAAGTATTAATGCAGATAACGTTCAGTCCTCATAGGATAAAGAAGGTGAAGAAATGCAGGTCTCAGCTCACTTAGCTGAGTGCAAATGGTACAGTCACATTATTTATTTTTTGCAAACTTTATCAGTCCCATCAGATTTGACAAAAACACAAGGAAGGGCTTTGAAGCTCAAAGCCATAAATTTTTGCATCAATGGCAACTTATTGTTCTGGAAAAATCCAATAGGTTTATTGTTGAGGTGCATAAACCAAGAAGAAGCAACTAAGGTCATGATTGAATTCCATAATAGTGAATGCGGGGGACATCACTATTGGAAAACCATTGCACATAAAATCTTAAGATCTGGTTACTACTGGCCATCCTTATTTTCAGATGTGTGTGAGTTTGTGAGAACATGTGACAAGTGTCAAATATTTGAAGGAAAACAACAACTGAAGTCTCTTCTCCTCAAACCTATAGTGGTCACAGGGCCTTTACAGCAGTGGGGCCTGGACTTCATAGGTTAAATTCATCCGTCCTCTAGTGGTCAGCACCGGTGGATCCTTGTTGCCACCGATTACTTTACAAAGTGGATTGAGGCTATTCCCACCTGGAACGCCAATCATACTGTCATCATAAATTTTCTGCAAGAAATCATATTTGCCAGATTTGGCTGCCCTAAGAGAATAGTCACTGATAACGCTGCTGCATTCAAAGATAAGCACTTGGTGAAATTGTGTGAAGAGCTGGGAATTCAGCTGGTACATTCCACTGCTTACTATCCGCAAGGGAATGGCTTAGCTGAGTCATCCAACAAGAGTTTAGTCTGAATTATAAAGAAGTTGCTTGAACAAAATGCTAGAGGATGGGATTCCAAGCTGAAGTTTGCTTTGTGGGCTGACAGGGTTACATGTAAGAAATCAATTGGTACATCTCCTTTCAAGTTGGTATATGATACTGAATCCATATTTCCTGTTCAGCTTGCACTGTTGGTTGCAAAGTTTTTACAAGAAATCGATTCTGAACCAAGTGATTTGACCTGGAGAATTCATAATTTGGTAGAGCTACAACAAGATAGAGAGCAACTTTTGGAAAAAACAGAATTACATCAAGAAAAAATCAAGGAGATCTTCGACAAGAAAGTCAAATCAAATGTCTTCAAAACAAGGGATTTAGTTTTAAAGTGGGATGCAGCAAGGCAAGAGAAGGGGAAACACAAAAAATTTGAGGCTCTTTGGACAGGTCCTTTTGTCATAACAACGGTGCAGCAAAACAATACCTTTGTTCTCCAAAATCTTTCAGGCGAGGAAGTAGCAGGTGGCCCTTTCAACAGGCACTTTTTGAAGACCTATTTTTCATAAGGCTTTTTTTAAAAGCCTTGTTCTACTTGTACATATTATTTTTCAGTTCTGTTTTCTTTGTTTCTGTCACTTGAATAACTCCATGCCCAATGGTACCAGCAAAACTATTTTTTAGATTTCTTTTTAATTTTGTAATAAAGGCTACTGAGTCTAGCTAGGTTCTTGGTCACCTCACAGGGAGATGCCCATCCCAGTTGGAGCCAAATGTTAGCTCCCAAAATGAACCCGTCACTATGGTCGCATTTTTTGGTTGATAGCATGGCTATTGGTAGTTTTCTCAAGTTTGGTTTTGAGTTTTTCTTGTAGCAAGACTTAGGTTTTTATTTTTGTCTTAGAAATAAGACGACCCATAAAGGTCTTCTCTTTAAAATTTTCATAAAATGCTTTCAAAAGCTAACGCATGTTTTAAAGATGATGGTTAGCTGGTGAAAGTGGTGATTTTCAACAGCTAAGGAGCATTTCTCACGGGTTGTGCGCTGGTGAAAGCGGCGATTTTCAACAACCGAGGAGCGCTTCCAATGGGCCATTAACTGATGAAAGTGGGGATCACATGTGTTTTATCCACATTTTAAAAATCAAATGATGATACGCTCAGCCCACGTCATGCAATCAAGTGTGATGCGCTAGTGAAAGTGGATAATGATGGAGACTTGGGTTTGCACGTCTAAATCGGATTGCAAAGCGGATCTCGTTCAGTAACGCATGCTTCACAATCATGGCGTCGGAAATGGAAAATTTGAATCCATCATCGCAGGTATAGGAGCAGTACTACTTGGCCGACTACATCAAATTGGTTCATCGCTTCCCCAACACGCATCGCTCACAAATGTATGCTAAGTTTTTAATGTTGAAAGACAGAGCCGAGTGCTTTCACCAGTGCAAGACCTCGGCCCGAACAACATATTGCAGTGTTTGGTGTGCAGAATCGTTTGAGATTTTGAATCGCAAATGGCAAGGAGATGCAGTGGCTCGTTATTGAGAAAAGAATTGGACAGTCTGTCTTTCCTACATGCGCACCCAGAAGTGCAAGAACACTTCTTAAATGCAGGTTGTATGGAGTATGTCGAGAGGCTACAGAATGGTTGTCACTAATCAACAACAGAGGCTTTTGCTAAAACATTTGACGGGAATAAGGCCTGTGTTGGGTTTTTGGAGATCATTGTGGATGAAGCTGCCATCACTGCAATGACCAACTTACCAAGATCGGGCCAGAGTTGGTTCAAAACGACTGCCACCAAAAACTTAAATTTCAGAGCATATTTGAAGGAAGAATTCATACATAATGCATGGAAGAAGAGCATGCCAGTTTCACATTTAGAAGAGGAGTGGCAGGAGTTGTTTAAGGGAATCCAACTCTATATAACCTCAGAAGGCAGGTATGACAAACTGATGATGTATCATTTCAAGCTCTTAGACCATTTCACAAGTAAAACTCTCCTAAATCTGCCTTTCTTCTTGCACAAGAGCTTAACTAAGGTTTGTAAAAAGATTAGAGATGAACCTCTAAGCATGAAGAACACTCTTTACCACTTTGGCCTTATTAAATTGATCATTCTGGAGGAGCTAAGACAGAAGGGAAGGACCTGGCAGCATTTTCTTTTTTGGGAGGCCTTTGAAACTCAAACTCAGCCCGTGAATGAATAGAGGAAAGATGGAAAGAAGCAATTGACTCCTCAAAGCAGCTCGAGGAAGAGGAGAACCGTTCCAAGACCTCTAGAAGATATAATCTCTGGTGTGAAATCTCACAGGTCAAAGAAAAAATTAAATTTTGAAACTACTACAGAGCAGCCTACAGAAAGGAGAACAAACATCTTAAACCTGCCCTACACAGACTCAGAACCAGAGCAAGAAGATGAGAGCCCTACCATCAAAAGTCCTGAACATTCCATTGAGTTTGCACATAATTGTGAGACCTTTACTCACACCGAGGAAGGGGAAACATCAAAGAGCACTAAGTTGAAGAAAACACAGAAAATCAAGCATCTCAAAGAAGTGATCGCTCAGCAGAAGGTCTTAGAGAGGGTAATAAAGGAAAGATACAAGAAGTTGTCTGATAATTTTGCAGAAACCAATGCTTCATTTGAAAAACTAGCTCGTGAAAGTGTCAAGGAAAAGAAGAGGAAACATAAAATCACCAAAGACTATAACAGTCTATGGTGGCTAGCAAAGCGCCTTAAAAGGAAAATCAGAAAATTGAAGCAAAAGGAAAAATCACACCCAAATTTGCAAGTGCTTGCTCAGGTTGTTGTGAACATGCAAGGGGATAAAGCAGAGACACATTGAGTTTTTGATGGAATCATAGTTTTGGAGGTGAAAGTTCATTTTGGGCTAAGGCAGAGCTTTCACCAGCGCACAACGCAATTTTATGACCAGATAGCTGGTGAAAAGCAACGCTTTCACCAGCTAACCAGCGAATCATAAGGCGAGTTAGCCGGTGAAAGCAGAAAAAGCATTTTTGAAAGCTAAGGATGAAGCATGTCATTTTTCACAGGTTTTAAAGAGGTTCCAGAGTATCAAAGGGATAATAACTCGATCGAAAAAGACTCTGCATCAGAGATTTGTAGCAGTTTTTGAGAACCACATGCTAACCTGATTTCCTCAAGTATCGAATATGAACATTGAAGAAATCCAACTGTCAAGACAGGTGCCTTTGCCATGTTTCATAACATCACAGATTCCAGTAGCTGAAGAATACAGATGTCAAATTTTGAGATTGAAAACAATTTGAATGCTAGTCTAGTTATTAAGTCTTTGTTATCAAGTTGCTTAGTTAGATTTGAATTGCTATTTTTAGATACAGATCCAAGTTTTTAGGATCTTAAAAACTGATTGTAAAAGGCTATAAATACCTATCTTTTCTAAGAGACAAGGGTTCAAACTGGGAGATATTTTGTGCTACTGTATAGACTCTTATTTGCAGAAATAAAGTTCAGTTTCCTTTCGTTTTCAATATCAGAAATATCCATCTTTCCCTTTCTGTACTTTGTTTCAGTTTATTTTAGTTCATGAAGACTATTATCTCTTTATTGAGCTCATAGACTTGAAGTAAAGGATTTCTCTCTATCTTGCATTAAGCCCTACATTCAGTTGTATTTGGCAATCAAGAATAGTGTTCTTCATCCTCTCCTTTCAATTTACTTGATCTGATTATTGTTTCCTGAAAGCACTGTTTATTTAGATGTATGAGTTGTCTATTACATTGACCATTAAAGACCCCATTGTTCCAAGCATATATACACATTATTTCTAAGTTACCAAGCATCCTTAGCATACAACCCTAAGGAGTTTCTTGGAGTGATAATAGGTCCAACTTGTCATATTGGTATTTTTATGAAATAAACAAAATGCATCTACTATGTAAATGCAAAGTGCAATATGAAATGCAAACTAATGTAACCATGTAGGACTGTTGTAAAGAACACATTTGACATGAAACAAAAAGAAGGTGTAGAAAGAAAGGTGAATAATCCACCAACTACCATTGAAACCAAACCTAGGGCGCGCTATGAGGACCAAGTATAGCCCATAGTCTATCAGGAGAAATATGTGTCAAAATGTTAGAAATAAATCCTGGGGAGACATGAAAAGAGAAAGGTGAATAGTCCACCATCTACCATTTGCACAAAACCCAAAGCTTGCTTCTAAGACTGAGGATAGCCTATAAGTAATCAAGAGTTACATCCAATGATTAATATTGTATATGATAAGTAGGCACAAACAAAGTGGGCAGAAGAATAGTTTGCAAGTCACAACATCCATCCCTACAAGCACCAATAACGATTGTAAAAGGATAGAATAGTCAACAACCATCAACAATTTTTTCAGAGTACAAAGTACAAGTTAAAAATGTCACTCTATTCAACATTTGAAGATATCTTACAATGCCAAATGAGAAACCCTTTGCAAGAGTGCAAAAATATCATTTATAGAAATTCCTAATGATTGTTGGCCTTCTACCTACTTGACACTTGACCTTCCACCTTGTTGGCTTTTGGCCTTCCTAAATGACTATTGACCTTCCTATAATATTGGATAGCTTGCTTTACAACTTTTTGTCCTCATTACAAATAGAATGATGTGAACATATCTACAATAAAAATAATTGAAATTACAAATTTATCCATCCATATGTTCTTCCATCTTATTTGTCTTCTAGTGCTTGTAAACTCGACAAGGGCTTGTGCACTAGTTTGCCTCATAGTTACAATTAGTGCCTTGCACATGCATACTTTGGAGACCATCATCTTTGCTACTCTTCTTGAATGGAGGTAGATTGGTCTTCTTCCCTTTTGTTTGTCCAACTTCACCATTGATGTTTTCTTCTCTATGATCATATGGTGTTCCTTTGCCTTGCTTTGAGATCTGCATTCATGTCTCTTTACCTTCGAGTTTGATGCTCTCAAAAAAGAGTAAAAATCTACAAGAAAGGGGATTTAAAGCATGATCTTGAATGCTTGTCAATTCATGGCCTCTTCAATCCAAGGGTTCTCATTTGTTTCTTGTCAATAATTTTCATAGTGACGCAATACAAAATCCTTAACACTCATGTGAATGCTCGGAAACATGATAAGCTTCTTATGTAATTAATAGCTTGTGTTTCTACAGATTCTACATAATGGAGACGATGAAACAAGCTTTGTTTTGAAGGTAAAACTATGCCAATATGTGACAAATTTTAGAGGTGTGAGTGACTGAGAGCCAATGAGTATGTGATCAAACTCTTTGTAACACATGATTATTTTAATGGATTTCACACTAGAGCTCCCCTTGTGCTCTTAACCAGAAGAATCATTTAAACTCTCCACTATGCAAATTGTACATCTTATTGTTGCAATTTTCATGAAGTTCTTGCATATACTCGGGAGCAATGGCAAGGGTGAAATAATGAAAAATGAGCCATTTTATTGCATACAAGTTTGGTTCCCCATATTTTTCCCTTACTTCATGAATGCAAACACAAGAGAGTGTCATTCTTCTTGTAAACTCATTACTCCAACCTTTGCTTTACGATTTCATCGCATGAGAATGAATTAAACAATAAGAAAGTATTCAATAGTCCTCCTCAAACCTTTCATACAATTTTTGAAATATATAACTTGGGGCATGAGATCAAGTAACCACATGAAAAAAAAACTAATTCTTGGTTTTACATGTTTGTTTCAAGAGTGGTTTTTGAAATGAGAAAAGCATTCCTCCATATGAAATCCACACTTCTAAATCAAGGAGGCATCAGAAATATTTACTTACCTATCAAGGAGGCATCATAAATATTTACTTACCTATCAAGGAGGCATGAGAAAGACTGACTTATCTCTTATGGACCCACATTATTTTATGTTACTTATGTTATTATTATATTGTCTCGATATGGCCAAGGCATGGGAGATGAGCCCTACCTTATAGGGTCGCTCAACCAAATTTACGAGAGCTCCGATGAGCTCTGTTTTGAGGAACTAATATTGAAAATATGAATGGAAAGTGAAAGGAAATATTGCTTCTAAAGCAATCTAACCAATTAATCCCAAACTTGAAACTTCCCAACACAAGAGAGTGAAAGCAAATGACTATATGAGCTAAAAATGGAAATTCAAGCTTTGGTTGCAAATTTGTGAAGAATCTTAGAGTTGTGAGTGTGTGAGATCATGTGGATGCCATTGATTTGTTGCAAATTTGACTCCTTGTAGCATAATATGAATGATCATGGATCTTTCAAGGGATTGCACATCAATAAGTTCCCTCACACTTTTCACCAAAAGTCTTCTAAAAATCAACATGCCAATGTGTTGTGCCAGGCATCAACAACCTCCTTTTCTTGTACACTTGCTTATAAATTTATTTCTCTAAGAAAATGGAGCCCCCTTTACTCTTCTATAAAAACTTCTTGACTTGGATTTTTTCTTAATGATTGAGCATGGTTACCCCTCCCCCTAAACAAGCCACTTTAATTTTACTTGGTTTGGTTGGAATTCCATTTTTTATTCTTGTTACTTGGGCCAATTTTGAAGACAAATTTTGGTCATTGGACAAGTTAGATTGAACTCCTTTGGTGTACACCGAAGGAGTTCCTCCCAACTACTCTGGTGACCTTTGGAACACTTCCCTTAAACCTTGTCGAAACGCTAATTTATTGACTGTGCAACTTTATATAAACTCCTCCGGTCAAATTGGAGGAGTTCATGTCTTCATTCCTGATGCACACTAGAAGAGTTTGTGTCAATGCCTCTAGTATGCACTAGAGGTTTTCCCACGATGCCTTCTAGTGCATACCAGAGAGCTTCCCACTAATACCTTCAGTAGAAATGTTCCTCCTCTTTTGATTGCATTGATAGCATTCCACACTTATAAAAAATGCTCACCCATCGCCATTCAATCATTATTCACCAAGAGTCCAAGAGAAGAAAAGGAGAACCGACTCGACGAGTCCAAAGCTTCCTCACCCTCAACCAGTTAACACTTCACAGGTGGTATTCAAGTGCCAGGTATGCCCTAGGCACTTTCTATCTCTCTAAATTGTTAGACTTAGGGTTTTCAATTTTCATTTTAAAGTGAACTGTCATTTTTCCAACCATCCTTTAAAAAACCTGCCCCACCTTCGGATTTGCTTCAGATATATAGGCTCTCTCCAATACAACACCCCCTCTCATGCCGTAACCTCCTAGTGAACCAGACCATTTTCTCCCACCTCATCTTGATCTGCGGTCGAACCTTATCCTATCAGATACGACTTAACCATTACTCACTACCAAGTACCGAACCCTATTTAGGCCAAACCCTTGGTACCTATCCCTGAAGGTGAAATTTTTTCCTTAAAACTTCATTCTCACGTCGACTAAGCCATCTGATCCCTAGTTGTTCCTTGTCGCATTCTTATTTTCCAGGATCGACGCCAAACTTGGCAAAAGTCGAGCCTAAAACCTCTTGACCAAAACCCTAAATGATAGACATGCACTAAGTCTGAATTTTAGCAAGTGTTTCTCCCATAACTAAATCCTCTTAGAGTATGTAACCCAACTATCCATGATCTTGGCACTATGGAGTTCAACCTCCCAACATTAGGACTTGATCAAACTCTGATAATCCAGTTTGAAAAACTAGAGAATTTTACATGAAGTTATCCAATTCACTCAGATCTTTTTACACGAACTCCTATGGTTTCACTGGAGGAGTTAGCATTAACCTTACCAGTTCCTTTTGGGAGACTTAACATAAATTCCCCTGGTTTACATTGGAGGATTTAACATGAATACCTCCAATGTAAACTAGAGGAATTTATATCAAGTCCTCTAGTGTATTCATAGATTTTCACATGAACTCGCCCGGTGTACATCGGAGCTCCTCACACTAACTTCTCTGGTGTGTGCACAATAACCAACTAACACACTTAACATAAACTCCTCTGGCACTTTAATAGAAATTTTCACAAACTTCTTAGGTGCATACCGAAGATCCTCACATGAACTACTCTAGTATACACCAAAGCCTTTTATACGAACTCACCTAGTGTACATTGGAGCTTTTTGCACGAACCTCTTCAATGTAAATAGGAGTAGTTCCTATGAACTGCTCCAGTTTCGTCCTTTCGACCTTTTTTCCAGGATAGCCTTCAACTAATCAATCTAAATTTTTCTTCTATCTCTTGGCCAAAGCTTAGTTTTTCATGATGCCTGCCATCACTTTATCATCTTTCGGCAACTAACTTCCACCTCGCATTAGCTCAAGTGAATCCTCGGGTACTTTGACATTGGTTACTTCAATAGGACTATTTTCATGCACCTATCTGACCATTATTATTTTTTCGCTTGATTTTGTCTTTGAACTAATTTTGTTTATGCTTGGAAGATTCATATATGTCTCTGAGGAAGAAGTCGACCAACAAAGCGCCTGCCATGAAGGCTTCCGAAAGTGACCGCCAACACGAAGATGAAACTAGCATCGCAGGAGCGATGTCTGACAACACAAATGACTTTCTAGAAAAGGGAGAAGACGTATTCAAGTGGGGAAACATTTATTCAATGTTCAAGAAACACACCTTCATTGCTAATGTGAAAGATCAAGACAAACTCAATATTTTCAATAACATAAAAAAATCTAGAATTCATAGGGTAGCAGCCCACTCTGTAGTGTTTCCTTGCGCTAATGTCATCACCTAGATCCTCAAGCATGTAGCCCTGGGAAACAAATGCATATGCAATTCCAGGGGAGAACTTATAGCCTCGTTCAAGCCCATAGACCTAGCAAAGTTTTATCATCTAAAGAAAGGAACCTGGAAGCTGGACAACGAAATTTTAGGGGGATTCAAACATACAACAAAAGACATGTGTCGTATTTGGTACAAGTCGGATAAAAAATTTAAGCTTAGACCAACAGGTGGCTACCCCACGACTGTACTAAGAAATCCAAATCAATATATGGTGTCCATGCTATGCAAGTTATATAAAGAGCCAATTGCCTCCAAATTTTTTCTATCATATATTCCCCTTATTCACTATTATGCAAATGAAAGATCGTCTTTCAACTGGGCTAACATTTTGTCAGCCAACTTAGCAGAGGCCATCACATCAGTTGTGGAAGCATGACTCGAGACTTTTTTTAACTTTCATATGTCCTCATACCTCATGGACATAATGTGAATTGCACACCAATACCCGAAGATGGGTTGGGCATGGCAGTCAATAGACCCAACCATACACATATATTGTAAGGTATTGTGGGAGCACAAATACATGACAAAATATCATAAGATATGTGAGAACTTCCTAGCCCCATTGTACAAGTTCATCTTTTGCTCGCCAGCCTTATGTATGATAGACAAAGCATTGGTCATAGTTAGGAGGAGAGGAGATTGGTACTTGATGGAGCATGGCACATACATCGGGATATATATGGCCATGAAAGCACCACACCTACTACCCTGATTTTTCCCAAACAAATTAGTGCTCCAAGAGGTAGCCTATCATATAGTAATCAACGAAGTCGGAGGGACACTCTATAGGGATAAGAAAGCTATATGCCCCCCACTCCCATTATGATTGACATTTACTCATTCAACAACACCAAACAAGCCTAAGACGAAGTGAATACACTGCTCTCATACCACTTCAAGGAAGCGAGGTTCAGAAGGCACGACCTGAAAAAAATAGTCAAGGAACACTTTAATAAGCTTGGTGTGCCTTGGGAATATACTTCAAAAGTTTGGGAGGAGGAAGAATTCCATTGCAAAGCGAGGACCTACAACAAAGTAATTATGAAAAGATAAGGAAAACCTATCAGAAGGATTGCTGATGAAGAAAAGACATAAGAAGAAGCCAAGAAGAAAGTAATAAAAGAGGCAATGACAAATACATCTACTACAACTACATCGGCGCAATCAGGATCAACCGAAGAAGAAGAGCCAATAATGGATAAAAATAGAAGAAAGGAAGAAAAGGCCCACAAGAAAAAAGAAGATGTAGCTGAAAAGAAAAGGAAAACTGACGAAACTAAAGCTAAGGATAAGGATGATGCAGTAGTTGCCAAAGCAGAGGCTGAATAGAAGGAAACAACAGAAAGAGCCATAGAAAAAGAAATAGCCAAAGAAGAGGCTGAAAAAAGGCAGTAGTGGAAGCTGCAGAAAAGAAAGCTAAAGAGCAGTGGAAGAAAGACATCAAAGTAAGGAGTGATGATGATTCACTAATCGAAACCGATATCCTAGAAATATCAACAACTAGTGTCAATGGGTATACGCAGTTCAATGGGATAGGTTTGGGACTATGTACTCCATTCAAACCAAGTGAAGTACCCAACCTAAAGAAGTTCACATATGATAAGACCTTAGGTAGGATCGTACACTAAAAAATAAGAAAAGTGTCAATCGCGGGGGTAATCTAATATCAATACTCATACAGACCCTGGTAATGGAAAATGTCAACAAAGACCCAGTCACCATAGCCTCTACTGGCACCGCTTTCATGACGAAAACTGAAGATAACGTCAAGAACCTACATCACTAAAACCTGGAAAAGGATGCACAAATCAAGGAGTTAGAAGAACAACTCAGACGAGTCAAGATTGATGAAGGAAACCCGCAAAGCTTTAAGGCTAGCACAAAGAGAGTCAGGGAAGAACTAGAAGAGACTTTCCAAGAAAGAATCCCTCAATAGTAAAAAATGTTCTCTCCACTAGTGACTTTCCAAGCAAGAATAACATCTCTCCTATTCACGAGATTCACAAAATGGTGATGGAATATAGAGATGGATAAGTGGAAGTATCCCTCCGTGAACTTCAAACTCAGAACCTATAACAACCAAATAGTGCATCAAGAAATCCATGAGCTGAAAATGACAATAATCATAAGGATGCCAAATAAATTTCAAAGAAAATGTCTGAAACCATGTAATATTGTTTGCTCTATGTTTGCACTTCACATGAAAACGCAACGAAAATGCCTTCTTTCTTGTAATATTTTTCTCAATCTTTGGCCTTTCCAACACCGAAAAATAAAACATTCAATTCAAAAAGGCTAACTCCCAATGTCATTACTCTAAGCTCACTATAAAAATATGCAATTCAATTTGAGTGAGATATCAAATAATCACATGAAAAGGAAAGCAAATGAGTGGTTATATGAAGCTTCTCCATCAACATTTTTCAAGCAAGAGTAACCTTTCCTCAACATTAAACCTACAAGATTATTCCATGTAAACCCAAGCTTAAAACCTTCATCAACAAGACAATGTGAGTAGATAAACAATGAGCATATTTTTTTTTTTAAATGCACATGAAGAAACATGGAAATGAACTCATTAACAAGTTTATGCACTTCAGTTTACTTCCTCACAATCAATTTATACACCACCTTTGCAAGTCTAAATCCTGTTTCATTTAATCATCAATCTAGAGTTTGTAAACTTGTGAGTTGTCATGCAATGTATGTGCATGCTACAAATTCTTAGCTTGCATTAGTTTATCCAATATGTGTCTATGAAAATCAAATTACATCATTAATCTACGAATTGAAATGACATCACGGAAATGAAACACACCACTAAGTTATATCCTACTCTATCCACGAGTGTTGAAAATCAGGTTGCATTCAATTATTCAATCCTCGGGATTTGAACCTTCTTGCAACAATGCTTTGTTTTGGTATATTTGGGATACAACTTAATTTGAATTGAAATTGCATTGTGAGAAATTAAAAGATTGTAAAAGAAATCAAATTGAAAAAATAAATGAACACACACACACAAAAGATTGCCATGATCTATTGGAGTGAGCTCTGCCTCCCAAGAACATGGAAATGAATTAAACTCAAACCAAATAACACACCACCAAGAAACTATGAAAACTAGGAGCAAGATCCCAAGAAATTTTATTCTATGCTATTGTAATTTGGACTTGTGCTCTAAGAGTCCCCCCCTTGAAATGGAAATACCACTCTTTTATACATGAGCTTGCTTGAAACAAATATCTAAATATAGATCCACTTGAGGATAAGATATTCTCAAATGGTTACAACAAATATCTAAATATAGATCCACTTGAGAATATCCTCAAGTGGTTAAAACAAATATCTAAATATAGACCCACTTGAGAATATCCTCAAGTGGTTAAAACAAATATCTAAATATAGATCCACTTGAGGATATGATTTTCTCAAGTGATTACAATAATTCATCATTAGTTTCAAGATTCATGCTAACTCTCCACATATTTGGAATGCCACTAATTGTCAAATTCGAAATAAGTCATGTGATTTACAATAACTCACTCAAAATATGTTTAAAATAGTTAATAATGGCGTTGGGCTCCCTAGATCCATGATATATACATGGGAGATTTTTAAATCTATAATAAAAATGGATATGCACACATGGGCACATATAAATCTACCTTCCAATAATTAGAACTATGGAATATATGCTGTGTTGTCTTCCCCAAGTGGCTACATGACTGGTGGTGGTCAATTCCCTCTTCCATGACATGTTAAATATCTAACACATGGATCTACAAATGCTCTTCACCATTCATTCAAAGTTTCTTCAACCTTGTAGCTTGTGGACCCATTCCTATAACAACATGTTCACAATGAGCCATTATTTCAAAAGTAAATACACAATACACTAATTCTCCCTAATGTCAAGCATAATTCAATGGAAAATACTTTGAGCCTAGATCTTGCATATGAGCATAAAAATGGGCTAATATAAGGTTATGGGTAAACAAAAAGGGATTAAAAATAAGAAAAATAAGATGTCAAAAGATGGTAATTTTATGACTCATCACTTCCCTTTGCCTTTCAACTTCATGAAACAAATGATAATACCATCCCTTTGTTTTGCTCCATCTTTTGCTTTGTATAGTGGAAGTGATTCAATTAGAGAATCGCTCTTTTGAGGTGATTTCTCCAAGCTTGTCATAAAATATCTGCAATCAAATGGGAGGATGGGATATGGAAAGAAAAATCTCATGAATGTCATTTGAACCCCTATAATCTTGCTTGCTTTGTGTTTTCCCTTCACTTCATGAGTGAGAGCATAAGAGCAATGCCATCTTTCTTTTAATGTTTTGATCAATCTTTGGTTTTCCACCTCTAAAAAAAAAGCATTCAATCCAAAGAGGTAAACACTAAACATCGTTACTATGAGCCCATTATAAATATATGCAATGCAATTAGGGTCAGTGTTGTGCCTCCAACAACCCCCGTAATTTTTGAGGAAAACTTGGGGCCCCACCTTAATATTTTACTGATATGTATATGTTTTTTTTTCTATTTATACATCACTACAAGGAGAACACCTTATTGAGGAGTTTATTACGAAACCTCCCCGAAAAATCTATCCCTTCTCTATTTATAATGGAGGCAAGTGGCTGAAGGTTTTTGCAAAGGTTTTTTTTATCGGTGATCGTTTAAGATACATACGCACCGGTGCACACTTAAAATAAAGCATCGGTGCTTCAATGTTTAAAATCACAATCATATGTTATAATAAAATAACAAGTACCAATAAAAGTGCATCGGTGCCATTGACCATTATGCACCTTTGTGCATCATTGTCATCAGGCGCATCATGATAGGGTACATAAAAAATATTACCAAACCAAATTTCATTGTTATACTTCATCTTGTGCTTCCAAAATCTTAAGCGAGCATCAATGCTCACCCTCCTTTGAAAGACGTCATGTTTCCATTGCTCTACAACGACTTGGATAGCTCCATTGGTAGATTCCACACATTTCCAAATTTTGGAAATAACCACAAATTTTCATTTCCTCTCAATGATGAAACCATGCCTCCTTGGGACATAAGAGGCTATGTAAATTATTTATTACTTTCCTATTTGCATTTTCATCCAATTAAAATTTGAATTTAGCTTGAAATTTGACATTTTTTTTCCAATTATTTTTCTAATTCCACGTGGTGTGCCTGAACAACTTGCCCTGAAGCAGTGTGTGATGTGTTAAATTCATAGTAATCATCGCCTCTGGTGTGTTTAGTATAACCATACACACCATTGTCGTTCAAGAAAGAGCACCACGATAAAATTTTAAAATAAAGCAACGTGTCCTTTGGAATGCCTCGCAACCGGTGTGTAATTGGCTTATCCCCACACTGGTACATTCCACTTAATTACGCACACTGCTAACTTTATGATATATAAAATTTAACATTGTGGTGCAACCATTTTCACCAAATGCTCGATGCTATTTATAGAACCACATTGGGACAAATATTGACCAACTTGACATAGTGGGGCGTCTCATTGGACGCCCCATGCTAGATCATCTATTCTTCACAACGCATCGATGAAAAAAATGTTGGTGCTCCAATATCACAGTAGCACCGATGCATCAATAGTAACACATCGCACCACTTCAGTTGCTATAAAGCAATTAAACCTAGAGGTGCCCATATATCCAACAAACAGATTGGTGTTGTAAAGAGCATGACACTAAGTTGAATTTTTCATAATCCACCAGTGTAGTGTGTCTTATTCGACACACTGCTGGAATACATGGAAGTTCGACAATAAGCGTGGAGCATCGGTGCATAAACACTAACGGTATGCATTGCAAAATGTTTTGAAAAATAAGTATAGCGGTGTGTCTTTTGTAAGGCCCCATTTACAATGCGTTAGTAAGATAGCGCACTGCTAAACAACATGTCGGTGCTATGATAAAACGAGAGCAATAGTGCTTTCAATTTAACAAAGTGCATCAGTAATTTTGTGTGCCATAAAGTGCATTGGTGCTTTCATATTAACACATCACAATGCTTAACTACAATAAAACAATTTAACCTAACGGTTC
This sequence comes from Picea engelmannii, assembly GCA_009831015.1. Classification (NCBI taxonomy): domain Eukaryota; kingdom Viridiplantae; phylum Streptophyta; class Pinopsida; order Pinales; family Pinaceae; genus Picea; species Picea engelmannii. The sequence goes on along the minus strand of ML816082.1, from coordinate 9,865 downwards.
GTTTAGGTAAAACAAATGCATCAATGTTGTAAAGAGCATGACACCAGGATGATTATTTCACAATTTAACATTGTGGTGCATCGTATGGGATGCACCGCTAAAAATATGCGGTGGTACGAAAAGAAACATGGCACATTGGTGTGTGTTAGTAACAACATCGCATGGTGGTGTTATTTGTCTGATATAGAGCACCAAAGGTGGGGCGTAGTATCCATTTTAGGCACACCAGTTACTTTTTTATTTTTTAAAATACAAGTTATTTATATATGTGTTTGTTTTATAATTTCAATTTATTTTATCTCTGTCTCTCTCTATATGTGTGTGTGTGTGTGCCTAACAATATTTGTATGTGAATCATAGATGATGACGACGATAGGAGGAGAAACATCAGTAGCAGTAGGTCGATACACACACATTTGCGTGTGAGTGGGAGGCCAACAAGAGGGACAAGGAGTTGTTCCCTCACCCTATTTTGGAGCATACACATGCCCTTTTGATGGATGTTGTTATTCTAAAGTTTTATCAAGAGGGTGCATCCCTCGGGGGGGGCTCTTCATTGTTATAGCAGTTGATCCATCATTGGGATCATGGGCGACATAGGTTTAGGGTCAGTGTTGACCTATGGTATCATCCCATGAAGGAGGATGTTTATTTAATTACTGGGTTGTCTA